>CAXIVM010002684.1:0-34208 GCA_964035705.1 Porites rus | reverse complement strand
AAAGAAACACAAACGGCTTTGGCAATCAGTGCGCGCACTGATGGTCGCTGGTGGAGATGGAAGAGCCCTTGTAATTGTAGCATTGCCTTGCACGGATTGAGGTTCAACACCAGTCTGGGAAGAAGTGACGAAGAAGCTCAACAACTCCGCATAGATGCCCAGGCACCCGCAACCAGCCCATATCCCTGTACCATTTCACTGTCTCCCGCATCAGTGACTTCCGCTGGCGTTGGTTCGCCTCCTGAGAAAGTGGCACAAATGGATTGCATCTCTGCTTCTGTGTGACAACACGGGTGGATGTGGATTGGCTCTACTGCAAACAGTGCCGCCACTGGCGCCTTCCCACCCACTGGCGCCCCCAAGAAGCAGTGAACATGATTCTGCTGGGCGTCCACTTCTAGTTGCTTGAGCCACGGGGCATTTACACTTGAAGTATTCTTCCTGCCCTTCTCGTGCGTCAAGAAGTCCCAGGAGGAGAAAAACACCTCAGTCAGTGCATGCACGCCCTAGGTTGGCCTGCTGTGGACAAGAAAAATGCAGGTTTGTCCTGCAGCTCTTCCATCTCAGTCAAGCCACATGAGGAAAATCTGCGCAGAAATTGTAGTCAATCCTTAAAGTCATGAGCAATCTTGAGTTCTCAAATCATCCGCATCCCAAATCTGCAGTGCCGTGGCCCAGTGAGAGCGACAAACATAATGTTTGGTGTGGCTGAGGGTCATCAGGAGTTGGTGAGTGAATACTTGGTTTCCATGTCCATCATGCGATTGTTTGGTCAGTTGAGTTCTTGGTACACCCCACCCCAAAACAAGAAAACACGTATGTTGAGATCCCACCTAACCTAACTGAGTACTTCTCACGTCCCTTGCTCAATTAGGCCATACTTGGAGGTGAGTGATAGATGTGTTTTTGAATGAGAGTATGGAGTATGCAGAGGCCAAACCGTGCCAAACTAGCTCAGATTGGACGAGGCGAGGTCTAATAAGGAGATTAGATATGATAGATATTGTGTGGGTGAGCATTGAGATTGGCAGGTGAGAATGAAATGACATCAATTAAATCAAACAAAATGAGGGAAGCTGGGCTGAGTTGCATAGAGAGGGGAAGACACAGATGTGCATCGCAAATAGCAAGCAGCCCCCCCTTGCCGTTCTACACGCAGTATAGTGATTCCAGCTGTACTATATGTATCTATATGTGTGGCTTTCGTGATGACAGTGCTTGACGTGGCACCAAAGTCGTTGGCACCGAGGCTCGGCAGCAAACAATGAATCTTGCCAGTGGCCTTCCAAGCTGTGATGATATTTCGGGCACTCCGGACAGAGGTACCTGGGCGTTCGCTCCGGAACTGAAGCGAACAAAATATCGGTGAGATGGCTCATGAAGTCCTTGAGACATGTGTTGCATCATCGGTCTGATGGCTTTCCGCCTGCTTTGCTGATGGCTCACGATTTGACAATATGTCGTCCCAGGCGCCTCGTATTAAACAGCCTTCAAAGCGCCCCTGGTCATCCCATAGGACAGAACCAACACGCCAGAAATTTTCAGCGGCCAAGTACGTGTCGGTCAAGGACTGAAAGTTTGCCTGCGCTGCTGCAGCTTCATGCTTGGATTGATGAAACCCGCGACCAACAATGTCTATCAAGTTCAACGAGTACTAAACCCTGGAACTAACATGAAATAACATGACATGACAAGACCTATCATATAATTTCACAATATCATATACTGCTTCATGTTTATGACATGACATCTTTATGTATATACATATAACGACTGTGTGAGTCTCTCTCTCTCTCTCTCTGTGATTTCTTGATCAACTCATCTCTGTCTTCTTCCCTCACGACCATCAGTCTGATGTCCCCAACCACCCTCACAATGGTCCCGAATATTCCCGAATGGCGTGCCCAAGAGTTTTCTGGGCCTCGCCCATGACCCCGATCTTCTCCGCGAGATAGCGGAAGTGTTCTGTGGCAACCATGGCCTTTGTGCGCATGAAGGTGAAAAGATTGGGCCTGGCAAACTCGCAGCGTGGGGTCCCCAGTGCACAGAAAGCTGAGAGAAACCAACATCTAGGATGTACTGAGCTATTGGACTAGCTATTGGATCTCAGAGCATCTCCCTGCAAGAACAGTTGAATCATGTTGAACAATGTTGAACATTGGTCTGCCATGTCTGTGCAATCCAGAATCAAGCCTTGACTAGATTCTAGATGGGGTTGCTCACATATTATGAAGCCATATGAAGCCTGCTTCTAAGAAGTCCCCCTCCCTTGCACCCGCCTCAGAAACATCACCTCAGATTGTGCCCACAAATGCCGCACTAGCAAGTGGGTGCTTCTCTCCTAAACAACATCTCAACACATCTCTAACTGCACACGAGGCACTCCAGCATTCAGCAAGTAGGTGCGCCCTTCCCTGTCCAAGTTGCCTATGTCTTCCTGATCGCCTCAAAACACGTCGCATGACATCCGACGCCAACTTCACGGCTTGGTGAAGCCAACATCCCATGCACTGCGGCCGACGGCACGGTGCATTTCCGGGGCGGCCGCCAGCAGCGTCGGCAGGCGGAAGAGCTCGTCGCAGCTGCGGAGCATCAAAGTGTCGCCGTCCAGGATCACCACGCGCTCGAACTCCTTGGCCCCGGATGGGATGCCTTCGGGATCTGGAAGATTTGGTGATTCTAAGATTCTAAACCATACGTCTTTGCCATGGTAACGACGCCAATTGTGATCCACATGTTACCCTATAGGCTTCAGACTCAACTCCCTGGAAGTCCTTTCAGGCTCCCTCGATATGTCACCAACAGGTCAACAAGTGAATGGGCCCGGCATGGGTGAGCCGTCACAAAATAGTCGCAACCTTGGTTCGATGTTGATGTTCTTGCATCATAGTCATCATAGTTAATAGATGTTAAGATTAATAGATGTTATATAATAGATCAATAGGGCCTTGCGAGGGTACCTATGGCTATGGCATGCTATGGCATAGATGATGGATCACTTTGGTTTACCTCCAAGGGGATGTCCTTGACGTCCTTCCTTTCCTCCCTCCACCACCCACTGCATGGACGAAGCACCGTGAGTGTCCAGGCGGCTAGCTGTGCAAAGCTGCGCTTCAAGCCACGATCCGAGAACCAGTCGCCCACGTGCTTTGGCTTTCTGATGTAAGTCGACTGCCACATCTAGGTCTGTCAAAGCATGACAAAAGTATACAAAGATATGCAACAGTTGCCTTTTCAGCATCTCAGACGCTAGCTATATAATCTACCGTTACATTCATTTATACAAACGTAACATTGAAAAAAAAAGCTTCGTTCCCCATTGATGCAGAACTGCTGTTCTACATCTGCCAATATTAAGACTTGTACACCCACGAACCAGACTCATTGTGGAGCACAACGTTTGGTTCAAGCAGCACAACAGCGCATGAAAGCGACAGGTGGTTTCCGTGCCAAGTGGCCGGAAGGGTTTCGTTGTTACCTCCGTGCTAGCGGCGAGTCGAGGTCCATGGTTACCTAGACTTACGATAACCTTCCAGGGACATTCCACAAAAGGAGAATAGGTACCGGCTCGGAGAAAAATCGAAATTGAAGAATTGACAAGGTGAGAGGCCCGGGAGGCAGTGTTGAACATGCTGTACTGAATGAAACGTACTGTTCCACAGGCTCAGTCAGGGCGCCAGGTCGTATCCCTGTGGAACCATGACGTGAAAGTGAAGACCCCTGCAAAAATTGTACATTATGTTGAACACAGGGGCTAGCTGAGTGCGCATGCACAGCGCATTTCATGGTAATCGTGGGTCGAAAACCCGCTGTATAACACCCAAGAGCGTGCCTGCTTTCTTCTCAAAAGCTTTTGTTGAAACCGGCATCACCCGGGACCCCTATTGATCCTATTTTCAATGGTCGGCCAAAAGAGGACCCACTTCTTGGAACAACGGTGAGTTCATTGATGAAGCAACATCAACTTGGTAGATGCAAATGTCCATACTCCATACTCCCACCCTACCTACACCAACAATAAACCTTCTTGCTCTAGCGAACTGATATGAACCGATCGTAGAATTGCAGCGCCCATGACAAATACAGGATGCAACGGAGCAACATTGGGATCATTGGGTCAGCGTTAAGATCAATAGATAAAAAATGTGGAAACCAAAAAGTTGGCTTCGGAAACTGAAACTGAACGTCACATGAATGTCTGGTCAATAGCTCCCCCACCCACCCCACCATCCCCCCACACACCAAACTCCGTTCACTTCTGTTGCTGGGGAAACTACCGTCATTTCTGAACCCGAGAAATAGTGTCCGAACTGGACCAGACTAGTTTCTGAACCCTAGACCCTCGCCAGAAAAAGCAGGAACTCTGAGACTTGTGGCCCTGGTTTCTGAACCCATGGCTTTAGTTTCTGAACCCGGGCCATTCTTAGCTTTACTTTGTTCGGAACATTTGGAAATTGGCGGGCCATCAAGTGGTCCAAAGCACTCCACGTGCGGCACATCGATGACGGTCCGTCAAATCGAGCCTTGAAAAGCCCAAAACAAGCCCCCCTCACCACGCTAAAGCCGATCAAGCACCCATCTTCATGGTCACCAGGGTCATCCGAGATCCCTTGACAAACCCTTGAGGAGAAGCCTTTGGGGGTATGGACAAATAGTGCTGGTATGGGTAGGAGCTAAAACAGTTGGAGGGGCACAACCAGCACAACACATCGTCAACCTAAAGTCGCGTCCATCATTGTTGCTTTCATAGGCCCTTTGGGGAGGATCCCTCCCTTACTTCAATCACAAAAAGTGCATGTTAGCCAAAGGTGGTGTGATGTCATGGTTCGATGGAGGTCCTTCCAAGGTGCGAACGCTTCGCACTTCTAGTCCTTCAGCTTGGAGCTCTGCAATGAGCACCTCCGGCACTTGCCCAACGGTGAGTACCAGGAAAGTTCGCCGAGCAGCCTCCAAGGGCGAAAGACATCTTGGAGCTCTGGGTTGAAACACGTTGAAATCGAGGGAAGGACGGAAATCCATCAAAAAGCCCACCCGTGCCGAGCTCGGCCTCCCACTTTCGCACAGAGTAGGCCATGGTTCGGATGACCTGACGAGGACCCCCACTTGCCGAGGTCGGAGACGGTCAATTCTTGCCGACCCAAAACAGCGAGGAGGGTGACATTGCCTGCCTCTGAGTTCAGCGCCGCTGCCTTCACGGCACTTGCAGAGGTGCCACCCCAGAGGAAAGCCACCCAAGCCTGCCACGGCTGAAATCTGGAACCTGGGATCCCAACGATGTTGCTCACCCCTCAACGCTATGAGGGGTTCGCCAACTGTTGAATCAGAGACTATACCCTCCAAGGCTCAGCAAGCCTCTTTGGAGGTCTCATTGGCCTTTGGCTGGAACTTCATTGCACCTCAAACTCACCAACTTCAATCATGTCACATACCCAGGACCCAATCCAACCTACAAGAACACAAAATGAGCCCAGGGTCGCGGATAAACTAGAAACCGTTCATACCGTGTCCACCCTCTTCCATGCTCAACCTGGGGGTCCCAAACGCTCTCAGGAACCTTCCCCTTTGCAAAGCAAAGATCTCTGGCCAAAGCTGTCCATCTCATGCAGCACATCGTGAAAATCTTTGATGTAGGCAGCTTCTGAGGACAGGATGCCCTGGCAAAAATAGTCGGTGTCTTCACCCTGTCCCATGCATTACACCACTTTCAGATATCATTCCTAGGCCGTAAGCCCTGCCAATTGGTTTGTAGGTCTCCATCAGGCAAGGACACGTGTCCGCACAAATGGTGCATCTTTTGTTCGGCACCTTTCCAGCAACTCTTGAGACTCCCTAGTAGCGTCCTTGCTCCTAGTAGCGATGCCAGGAGCCCTACTGTAGTAGCTTATTGTTCCTATAGTTGGATATAGTTGGCGGTTTCAAAAAGAACGATTTGCCTAGCTAACTCCGATGCTTCAAACCTACCTTCTTCCTTCGTTCTCCGTGTCTGGCAGACCGTCCACCTGCACGTCGCTGCATGCCCTCAGTACAACGAAGCCCGATCTCTGCCCCGCCTGCTCTGGATGCGCGGGGCAAATGCTGACAGGTACACCAGCTGCACCCGTATCCTGGATGCAGGCATGGCACAGGAATGAGTTATATAAAAAGGGCTCCACCAACACAAGGATCATTCAGGAAGTCATCTCTGGACCTCTTATTCCACAAGTCGGCCCAAAACGTGAATCCATCCAATCTGGACCAGTTCCACCACAAGTGCCCAAAACGGGTTATGACAGTTTCGATCTCAACCACTCCTGGGGAGGCTGCATCACCGCGCGGATCTGCAGTCGTCGGTTGATATGCTTCTGCAGTCGCGACAGGATTGGGAGCAAGCAGTCAGAGGCCACCAACCTTGTCAGCAGGCAGCGCGCAAACGCAAGCAGTCAAGGGCGGTTGTCCACAACGGCGTGTTTTGGGACCTTGTTGTTTGCCTACGTCCCTGGTGACTCTGTATATAAGTCTGTAGCCCTTTGTTTGGTACTTGTTAGTGGTTGTTGATGACAACCCTCCACACTGCGGGAGAAAAAGCCGCAGAATGGTCTTGCAGCTGCGCATGTTTTCCACTTGTTGCATGGGCTTGGCCGAGCAATTTGATGTTCTTCAACATCGCTGTTGCGATATTGGTAGGATATGGTAGGTTATAGTTACAGTAGTATACAGTAGTCATAGTCTGTCATAGTTGTAACCCTCCATTGACTCCCTCTACACATAATGGCCACAATGAACCATTGCCATAGAAAATCCATGAAAATCCTTTGTCATTCCGCGCCATGAAACGCAATGAGGCCGATGACTACATGGCCACATTGTCAGAGATCATTCATTGAGTCATGGTTCCTATTATATGGCAGTCCTATGTTGCCAATATGTTGCAGTCATGTTCCTTTTCACACTGGCTTCCCCCGTTTCATGTGTGGTTCGACCATGGGCTGTTGGCCTGCCCTCCTCAGCTCGTGGGGGTCAACTCACCCTATCGTGCCCAGCCACATGAGCGTAGAAATGCGCGCGGCTGGGGCTTTCCAGCCCTCGTTTGGCGGCTGAAACCACCACAGGAACTCCTTGAGGTGCTGATGGGCTGTCCTAGCTCGATGAGTCCCGAGCAAAATGTCACCATCTCGAACAAAACATATTATCAACAAAATGTCGCTACAGTCTTGTCTTCTGACTGCTTTTTCCAAACATAGCTGCTGCGCTGGACGTGCATCGGAAAGGGGAGCAGGGGAACCAAGTCAACCAATTTCTCACCTTTGGCCCATGCAGCGTGTTTCATGCAGCGTGTTTCGTTGCCATGACACTCCACGCAGCGTTCCATCTCTTCAAGGTCCGCCTGTTTCACTGCGACCTCTGCCGCCTCCAGGGCCTCAACGGCGTCACGGAAGCTTCTGGCGAGGCGGCTTCGAGCACAGGCTTGAAACGGTTTCCTTCACGGTTTCCTTTGTAAATCTGTTTGACATCTCTTAGCCAATGCAGTGCTACTTTATAAGCCAAAACTGTCGCCTTTCTATCTTGCCCCGCTCAGTTCCGAAGTGCCTGATGAGCCTGCGCGAGAGGGCAGCTGCCGGTCCAGTTCTCCATTCCATGCGAAGGCACGATTTTACACAGGGAGATCGCTGAAAGATAATCCACATCCAACCTGCGACATGTGTCTGCTTCAGGTCTCAGAGCTCAACGACAAGCCTGTCACAACACACCTATGCCTTCGATTGGCTCGATTGGTCTAGTCACTAGGAACTCGCACAGGTTCGCCCGCCGAGTTCATCGCAGCTCACATCACCAGGCCTGTTCAGAGAACCCGTTCGGTCTGCGGCGTCACGTGTGTTCTGGCGGAGGAATGGGAGCACAGACTTCAAACTTGCCGCGTCGGGAGATTTACAATGACTGTATACAGTCCAAGCGAGTTCATGTCTGATGGGAGGCACTTGGGATTTGTGTCCGCAGGACTCGCAAGTTCCATGCATGGTGACTCGGCTGATGGGCGTCCCATCGAACATCACTCTGAACATCACGACATGGCCGCTCCTTCGCAGCATGAAGCTGCTTGGCGAACTCCAGAGCTGCCAATGTGCCTTGACCCTTGAATCGCCAAAAATGGGAACGCAAAGCTCTCAAAAGCTTGAAGACCGGCCAGCCACTATACCTAGGCGACCCTCCCCAGCAGATCCAACATGCTTCTCTTGAGACTCGTGTTTTGCTTGGAGAGTTGGACTGCTGCGGAAAAATGCACAAAGCATCATAGTGCCCATTCAAACCAACCTTTCCAAGTGGCAACACGTCCAAAAGCCGAACGCCGGGCCTGGGCTAGCTTGTGGAGCTGGTCAGGTCTGAGGATGGCTAACGGTTGCACTAAGCTAGTTTCCAGGGCACAAATTCCAAATGAAGTAGCCCAAGGATGCGCCCAAAATCTCCCATCTGTGCACCTGACGTGACGCTGGATCTTCCAATCATGTGCACAGTGTAGTTCAAGGGTCCAGGAGAAACAAAAAAAAAAGCTTGAACACAGAAGACTGATTTATGGATGGGCATCGGCATGCAAGCAAACCCATAAACCACGTTGAGCCCCCTCGCCTGACCCTCAAAGGTGTGGTGTGGTGTTGCAAATGTCAGCCGGCCCATCTTGTTGTGGGGCACAGTGCACGCTAGGGGCAAACTGCATGCGCTTGTTATTTTTATTTGTTTCTCTCCATCTATGCTGGCTATATTGCATGCCAGGTAAGCTTGGGCAAAGCCAGTTGGCAAAAGTGTCAAAACAGGCACGCACATATAAGTATGTGTATATATATATAATTACCATAAATCATAGGAATGTGGTTTTGTTGATTAAGAAGATGTGATGAGTGACTTGTTAGGTGATGAAGGAGCTCATAATCATGTCTGATGCGGAAGGAAAGTGTTGCTTTGTGGTTTCTGTTGATGTTGCGCGTTGTGACCGTGACACGTGATCGCGTGAGCACCAAACCCAAAGGACAAAGGGTTGTAATGTGGTGAGTTGTGAGTTGTGATGTGGCGAAGTACATCCGCCAACAATCCGCGGCCACTCTCGAGCGCACTTTGTTTACATGATGTGTTCCTTCCCAAAAGCTCGGAACTTGATCATCAAATCAAATACCATTATCAAAATCTCAAAGAAGTTACCAAAAACAAATCCTGAAGTGTGAAATCTGGAGTTCATCTCAGGACTCCGGCCTGTTCGTGCGAGTCAAGAAGACGTAGGTCAAAGGCATAACTCTCGGGATGGCTGAGAAGCATCAGCACATGCCCCACCATTGCACCTAGGATCTTGCAACGATGCGCGTTACCTGGTCAAACACCTGAGGCATAACTTTTAGCAGTTGTATCTAATGAGTCTTTTTCCTCCTGCGGAAGATTGGGAGGGAATGCATAAATATATATATCCATACCATATCCGTTTGTTGTGGTGGATCTGTTCGCAGTTTCTAGCACTTCAGAGTGATCTTCCATTTGCCTTACCTTCCGCTTCGCTCACAAAAGTGACAAAGCTCGAAAGCACATGAAAGCCGCCTAGTGGGCAAACCTCAGAGTTGGCGATACAATCGTCCAAATTGGTACTTCTCCTTGGCTTGGCGGCTTGGCTAACTGCGCATGGCTTGGAGCAAGAGATGCTATGGTTGCAACCATGGTTGTACGTGAAAAACACGTTTTCTTGAGCCCATCCGCAAGGTGAAACTTGTTGGTTTATGCGGTGCGAAAACTGCCCCTCTACTACAGCACTCCACAAGAGCACCAGCGGACAAATCAAGACCCTGTCAACCTATCCAGTGCTGCCAGAAAGGCACTTCCTTCCATGAGACACTTGGAGCTTCGATCCATGTCTCAGGTACCGTGCCCTCGGGCAAGTTGCAGTCTGTGGCAACCCAGGTCCAAAAGTTCTTGCCATAGGGAATGTTATCATGGCACTGATGCATGGAGACCACCGGCAGGCCATATGTTTCCGGTGGCACTGTGAGAGCACATCGGTGATTACGCATCGGGATCAAAGGGTAGGTTTTGGTGGCGCACTTTATGGCATATTCCAGGCTCTTTTCTGCTTCAGGAGCCCAATCACGCTCGTAGTAATCCTCCACATCCTCCACACTTTCTGGAGTGCAGTTCCATTCGATTTGCTTGGCTACAGTGTCCTGTTCCAAGCCAAAGGGGATAGATCCAGACGCCAAAGTGTGCCAATCATGCCAACCCCCACCCACCAGGACACCTGCCTGCAAAAACTCGGCAAATTCAGGAGGGAAGCGAAAGCCATATCTCTCCTCAAGAGCCTCAAACTCATCTTGAGACAAGCCCGCTGTTAGGGTCACCCCCGCATTGTTGCCGGCAATGGCTTCCTGAATCTTCTGAATCTCCTGGGAGTTGTCCTGCAAGACCATCTGAATCTGAGGCCTTCCCTCAGTTCCTTCTTTTAATCGCTTCTTCACCGGATCCTCTCCTTCCAAGGGCTGATCTCCGTAGGCTAGGTGGAGCAGCCCGAAACAGCGGATCCTCAAGTCCTTGGCGACCAACCTTCGGAGCTCACTGCAGGTGATCTCGGATGCGACACGTTCGGGACCCCAGGCGATTTCACCGCCCAGCTTCACGACCTCCAGCGTCAAACGCGCACCTTCAGCCTCGGCGCTGGCTTCCATGCGTGTGCTTTCAGGCGTGCAGCACAACGCACCCATTACTATCAGCTCGAGCCGAGAGCACAAGACTGACATCCAAAAAAAACCGCGCAAGTGTGCCAACAAGTTGGAGCCAGGCAAGAATGCGAACCTGTCGGTGAATCTCTCGACGAGCGTCCTCTGACACATGTGATGCTCCAATGCGAGACCGCCAAAGCGGCGCCATCCGTAACGGTAGCCAACGCCTGCACGGACAACTTCTGGGATAACACAACGTGTTTGAATGTGTGACGGTGGCATGCACTGCTGAGCCTTACCGGCCCCCACTACAGGGGCAAGCTATGTCCCCAATCTATGGCCCAGTTTCCTCTTATATAACGAAAGGAGGCTGGAGTGCAAATGAAACATATCCTATCTGTATATCAGCATATGCTTGCATAATTTTACGCGCACGCGCACACATAATAGACATAAACATACACTAAACTATAAACAGAATTGCATACAGCAGTGCCATACACACTATAGAATACTCTGTATATGTCAGCTTCCCATGGCAAATGCCTGGCCTATCCATTGTCGCCTCTCGAAGCCGGTCCCGCCTCTAAGCTTGGACTCCACAGTGTTGGCCAAAGTGCGCCAGTGCACTGGGGATCCAATCCTGTGCCCACTGGGTCTTGGCCAAACATGGGTGGAAAAGCAAATCAAACCCGTTGCAATAGCACAGGAGCTGGGCTTGGCGGCAGAGATCAACTCCAACCAAGCTTTCAACTCAGCCGAGCATCCCTGAATGCTTAGTCACACCGTGAAAGCGCACGGCACGAAGACATTGAGACCTGACGCTGCCGGTGTGAGCTTGATAGTGAGGGTGTGGGGCTTCCATGCTTTGATTTCATGACCAATTAGATAAGCATGCCGACACTGGCTGCAACAGAGACACACATGGTTGGTTTCCAAACGTTTTTTCCCAAACTGGTGCACTCGTCGCAATTCCATGGGGGCCCGCTTCTAAATCTCCTTTAAACTTCAACCACACTCAAACCACAGGGATGTTAAACATGAAGGCGTGTGAACTGCAAAAACTGTGAGAGGTGTCTAGCGCGGACTGCTGAGATGCTGGAGCAGTTGCTGCTGCTGCTGGTTGTTTCCACTTTTTGGTCTCAAAAATCTTCAGAACGGCATAATTAGGAAGGACGTAAGAGCTGACTCAAAAGATTTGGATGTTGGATGGGCAAATGGTCAAGAAATGGACCGTCGTCTAGCGCGGTGCTAGCGCGGATCTAGCCCCGGCCTAGCGCAAAAATCTCCGTCGATTTCTTTATCCTGTCAGATTCTTATTTTTCCTGCTTGCATGTCTTCTTCTTGTTGTGCATTCTTCTTCTTCTTCTTCTTCTTCTTCTTCTTCTTCTTGGCTTTTTTTCTTGTCTTGCTTCTTCTGTTTCCTGCTCTCTGCTTGTTTCTTCTTTTTCCTGCTTGCTATCCTGTTATGAAGAAACCTAGCGCCAACCTAGCGCCAATCTAGCGCTGCCTTGCTGTATCACCATATTCTGCTGGGGGCCCGCTTCCAAACAAAAACTTAAAAACACATCTACAGCCTTAAAAGTTTACGTTTATCTATATTTTTTGAGTAGGGCTTTTTGAGCGCAGTCCACATGCAAACACCATCCGCTCCCTCACCAGGTTGCCCAACGTCCGGGCGAACGGCGAACCTTGCCACCGTCTTCAAGTGCCACAACCGGCTATCGGCACCAAACTCCTATGACAGCAATGGCGCATGGGGCGGAAGTTCGGAGAGGCAAAAAGAAAACATGAAGATGAATGAAGAATCAAACCACATGGCCCAGCATCCCGACTTCTCTCCTCGACACTGAAGGCGTCTGCGCCCAGTGCCAAGCAGCTTGCGAGGCATGCCACGGTACACGCGAGTATGCCGCCCAGCCCCGACGACGGCGCCATGGGCCGTGATGCGAGTCGCGGACTTCATCGATGCAAGTCGCAGCGTGACCAGCGATGCACCCGACGTTCGGTTCGTGCGGTGTCGGTTGTGTTTCGAGGCCTTGCGCTTCGGTTTATGACTCACATGTTACGTGCATGATTTGTTGGCATAGTGCCCTTGCAAGAAAACATTGCTTCTCCTCGGGTACTAGTAGTAGGGAATACTGTATGGTTGCAGTATGTTGAAGTCTTGCTAGTAAAGAACATGGAGGTTCGCTCTTTCATGCGCTCGTGTAGCGGGCTAGGGCAATCAGGCTCTGATGCGGGCCAAGCTTATTGACCAAAGGGCAAGCTTCAGAGAACATGTTTCAGTTATGCTGCTTTGAGCTCTCAAGGTATCCTCAAGTTTACCTTCCACCCCACTCCACCATATGGCGGAACCACACGCATCCTGAATCCAATGGTGCACCAAGCTGCAGGTACATTGTGGTGAAGCTTTGAGCTGCAGAGGGGATCGTGCCAAAGACGCCCTGAGCGATAATCACCTCAGTGCGATTAGATGTTGAAACAGCTTTCAGAGTCTAGGATTAAGATGGACCACCCACCCACATGAGGCCTGTTTGGGGCACTGCGTGCATTCAAAAAATTGAGCATTGAAGGAACACCTGCGCAAAACCGCACTGTCCAGGACTCCTATTTTGCTGCGCGATTCTCCGCATCCATCCACGTGACACAGTAAAATGACCTGCCTTCAGTGGAGCACCGAACTCCTTGAACGCTTGCGCGCAAGCGCATTAAACGTCTGCAACAAAGTTTTCTAGGTCTTCGGCACACCGCAAGGTGTTAAGGCAATTTCTACGAACAATGGGAGGCATTGGAAACCAACAGCATGGCTTGGCTTTGCAGGTTATTGCCCGTGCCGGCATTCGGCTGGCGCTCCAAGTCCTTTCTACACACCGAATCAATGAATGCATTCACCGACAGCCTGCTGCTTCCATATCTATCATGTAGGCGGCTTCCAGCCTCCGCTTCGACCTGGCCTTGTGCCAGTCTATTTGCGCTATTGGTATGTCTGTGTAGACATACCCTTCGGGCCCTTCGAGTCTCGGAGCTACCGCAGGTTTTGGCCGGGCTGCCAATCGCCTTTCACACATGACGTAAACAGTGAACAGAACATCTCTTGAAAGAAGCGCTCTGTAAAATCAAATGGCGGTCTTGCATCGTTTAGTTGAAAGCGTCCTCAAAATGCCTGTTTGAGGTGAAAATTGCAATCGGCCTGTCCACATTTTAGGCATGCGCACAAGGATAGACTTGCCACCATTTGTGGTTTCGAAATGGCGCACAAAGCGCTCCTGGACCTCAGCCATGCCACGACTATCAGACGCATCTCTAACAGTGAAGTGTCTAGGTGTCTAGCTCTCTCTCTGACACTTTACTGCATCTCCTTTTCTGCGATTATGCGGTTTTGTCATGCTGTGACTATGCTAAATTCATTGGTCACGAAGCCGCACAAACTTGCTTGTAGTCACGCGTTCCTGTTTCACTCCTGACCTATCTCACGACTAGAGACCATGCTGTGCGGATGTTCTCTGATCTTGATCCAAACCTCAGATGTTCCTATCGGAGGAAACCAAAAAAAGGTAGAAAGGCACCGAGCTGAGTGAATATGAGGAGTGCCTCTTTCGGCAGAAGGTCTACATCTGATCCACTTTGTTCTGGCACAGAGCCGGCTGAAGCATATTAAAACTCAAGATCAACCAAGCCATAATATGCGTTCTGTCGAGCGGCAGTTGTATTCCGCAGCTGGCGTTGAGCTTGATGAAAGCAGTACAGCCGGCGATTGTCCACGCTCAAGAGGGCTGAGCCTGGCTACGTATGCAAACACCCCAAGTCGCTCTCTTAATAAGCCTGTATATAATATAGAGAGAGAGACTAGAAAAAGATCCTCGCCTTTCTTCACCACATCAATGATCAAGCGGTCATCCTTCAAGGGGTATTCTGGATCTTTCATGATAGCCTGAAAGTGGCGGGTGGGCATCCACAGCTCGATTCCAACATGCTGAGGAATAGCCCGGAAAACAAACGGACCCACACCATAAACAGCAACAAACCCTGAAACAGGAACGCAAGTCAAAGTAATGATGATAGAAAAAGCATGGCACCGGCGCATCAGGATGGTGCAGTTCCCAGCCCCAAACGGATGGATCCAGTCCCTCCATCCGGGAGACATCGATGAGCTGTTGCAGCGATCTCTTGTCCTTGAAGTGCGGGCTGCACTCAGCCTGTAAGCACTGGGGTAGCTGTGGACCGGAGAATCCAAAAGCAAAGGTTGTCACATTGGGCAGTACCCGTGCCCAGTGACCGGTGTTTCTTCCCTTTGGCAGAGAAGACCCCGAAGTTGGGCACCCAAGCTTGGCCATGGGGATCCGAGAAGCAAAGTAAGGCAGTCCAGGTTTGGGGCAATTAAGGTCCATAAGCCTTTGGTACAAGCAACTCGTATCCGACCCTGTTTTTTCCCTTTGACAAAGTAAGCGCCCGTCCTGTTTTAGTGATTCTGGCCAAAAGAAACAATTCTGCATGAAGTGTTTTGCTCGACTAGATTCGTGCTTGAAAGCTGTACTCATTTGGCTGGTATTGGCTGGTCTTGTTTAAGCACTTCTTATCTGCTGTCTTGAAATGGCTGGCCGCCTGGCCTGCGTGTACAGGACTTCGTCGGCCCTTACAATGTGCTCATAGCCATCAGAGGTGCAGCTAAGCATTTCCTGCCACCAAGCCTTCACGGCAATGATATTCAGTTTGCATTTAGGTTTGCCAAACATTCGTGATGCAATACCAGATCTTACTTTTTCCACGGAACAAGCCTGTTCACGAGAAAACGCTTTCACCATGGTACATAACTCTTCCCTTTGCCAAGAGTCTTGGGCCGCGTCTTTTGCTGCGATGCGCTCCATGGGATTTTGGCAAACCATCTTGCTGACCTGGGCCACGCGGGGACACAAGCTCGTTCCCAACACTCCTTGCATTCAACTGCTATCCCATCTTGACCAACATGAGACATGAGGAACTTTTATTGAAATGTTGTGGTCTCTTTAAGACTAATTGTCAATTTTATAGTCATCTTGGTGTGTTCTGTGTCCTGAACTTGTAACGACATCTCCATGTTGGGCCGTCAGTCTATTTGCAAAATCACGGCGCGCGCGTCATCCCACTCACTTCCCATAAGCATAAAATACAAAAACCATAAACACGTTCACATCAATGCCTTCTTGAAGGACTGCCAGTCTGAGTCTACAGTCCAAAACTATCGATTTGAAATTCAACCCGAGACCTTCAGCACAGGAGACAAGCGCCTCACATGTGTCTTTTTTTCAGAATTCCGAGAATCTCAATAAACACACAACACTTTAAACCCAAAAGCCCTGCACGGCTGTACAGAACAAGGTCTCAAACCTACCTGCTTATGGTTGCTTCATCCAGTTCCCTTTGGTCTCTGGGGATCTTTGCCTCTGTTGGCCCTCAGCTCAAATCAAGCGTTGTGAAACTGGTGAACCAAATTTGAACCAAATGATGCCAATTGCAGAATGCCGGGGTGGTATACCACTATATTACATAAATTTCATCCAAACAAGAACCATCAAGAACCCCTTTGCGCCTTCATCGCTGAGTGCATCAGCTCAGGACCACCTGGGTCTGAGTCTCCCCCGCGAAGCTGTGCAGCTCGCTCTTCTCCGAAGGCCTGGACTCGGGCACGCAGCTGAGGACGTTCTGGATGCTGCGTCCCAACCTGGCAGAAATGGCGCTGGAGTGAGCGTGGGGGAGTGAGCAAGGATCAATCAAGAAATCTGAGGTAATGGTGCTGAAGCAAGCACCAATCTCCGATGCATTCAATTTGGCCCCTGCACTAATCATGGGTGAAGAATCGGAGACCATGGCTTGCCTGATATGCATGACTGGGTAGTTCATATGCGAAGAGGTGGCTTCTTCAATCAACCGTGTCTAATCAGTCTGGTGAGTTGGCCGAGGGAGTGGCGAAACAGTGTCGGCGGAGCATCGTTTTGTAATGTAAAGGTATGACCAGTGTTGGCTGGGCAAAGGAATTGCCAGGCCGCTGACCTCCCCCCAACCGACCTCTTGCAGCTCCAAGTGGCGCGAACACATCAGATTCTAGGGTCGGTCGAGCCGAGGGGTCCTGTCGCCAGCCGTTCGCGCACGCTGAACGCTTTGGTGGGAGCAATCCTATAATCCGCAGGAGCTTTCGACTACCGAGTACGTGGGCAGGGCATTCCTGCTTTTACAAAAGTTGGTTCTGAGATGTTCTGAGTAAAACTTCCCCCCCGCTTTGAAATGTGTCACCCGCGTCGCATTGCGTCGCCATGTCCTGAAGCTCTGGCGCTTGAAAGCCCTGGCTTTGGATCTTCGAGGTCACCGTGACACCCACGTCATGGTCCCTGGCAGTCTCCTTGGAGCAGTTTTTGGTCCAAAACCAGCTCAATTGGGCTTTGTGGAAGCTGCTTCGGCATCTCCAGCGACATCCAGTGACCCCGGACGTGATCGTGCCCACCGGCCATCGATGCCAAGAAGCGAAATCGCACAGGATCGGGACTTTGTTCTTTCCATCGTACAGCCAGTTGCTGGGCTTCAAATCTCCATGCACGATGCCATGCGAGTGGACCTTGACACTGAGAATCTGAAATTTGATAGAATTTGTATGAATTTGTGGAGTTCGTCGAGCTTGTCAAGTAAGTAAGTTGTTTAACTTGCCCACACCACGCCATAGATTCCATGAATTCATGATTTCGTGGAATCTCACGTTCCACAAACGAAGCATGCAATTTGATCCCTACGGATCACAGACTTGGATCGACAGATCGTGGAAACGAAGAAGTCCTACGCCCACGCTGCAATCCTCACGATTTTGCTCATCTTGCGGCCCTTCCACATCGCCCTGCCCTCTCCATCCCTCTCCATCAACGCACCCCGCGCATGGCCCAAGAAAATCCGAGAAACATGCGCAATGGATTGGATCATGAGGTGTGCAATGCGCCGCGGCATTTGGTCCACCACCCCCACCGTCGCCGGCTCACCAAAACGGTGCGGCACGCGCTGGGGGCGGCTGATCCTGAGCAATGGCAGCCCTGTGGACGGGGAGAAAGAGCAAACCGGCACACACGTTGTTGTCTGAGTAGCCTTGACAAGTGTTCTCCGAGATTGCAGTCGTAGCGATCAAATTGTAGGAAGCCACGATGCTCCTGTTGAGGATAGTGTCTCAAAACTCAAAACCTTCTGCATTTGATGGATTTAGTTAGGCGAGGATTCCCACTGCAGGTAAAACCTCACACAGGGACACAGGGCTCCCTATTCAACCATCCAGCCTCTTCAGAACCCTCTTGGTGTTCCATGGCCTGCCCGTCCTTGTGGTCAATGAAGGCTCTGCGCAGTGGAACAACCAAGGGATGTCGGAGCCTACGGTTTGGTGGCCACTTCTGATGTCTGAAGGGCTGAGTCCCAACAAAAGCTGGCCTGCCTTTACTTTGAGATATGTGATGTTTGCGCTGACTACAGGTTCTTAGCCCAAATCTCCATCAGTACCTTCCCGAGTTACCTGCTGCCTCAGGAAGACCGAATTTGAATCTGCTGTAAGTCTAAATCCACATATATATACAGTATATACATGGTACCCCAAAAAAACTACATGTTTGTAAAATGAAGATTCATAAAATATATGATTAAACATGTTTACTCTATATGTCAGAAGTATGTAAAGAAATAGCGGGGATAAATTCTAGGTAGTGGATACTACTAAACAGTATTTGCAAAGGATATTAGTAGCAGTATGTGATACATGTTTAAAAGTCAGGAGGTCAATGGTTTGATTAAAGATTATGTAAGGAATAAATCATATTTGCTTCGTGCTTTACTTGTCATTCTGCCCCAGGTATCCTTGATTGCAACCACTTTGTGATATGAAATTATGGGAAGTGGCGGTGGACGGCAATCACACGAGCTCGGGTTTTAAGTAGAGTTGAGTTTTTAAACTACAATGATGATACTGAGGATGAATTTAATAAACAATGTATCACAAGCTATGTTGAAAGGAAGGTTGAACAATATAAATTACATGATAAAAAGGGCACAAGGGAAATAGTTCAGGAAGGTTGTATTAATGCCCAATGGTTTATGGAAAATATAACCAATGAATATCACTACTGTGGATGTGGATTTTAGATTAGATATTAAAAAGGGGCAGTATATCAACTGCATTGCTTACTGTCATAGATGTAATAGTCGTCGCGAATGAATATTTAACACATATGTGTGTTTATTGTATAACACCATATAAAACCCAAAATAAAGAAATAGTGGGTATATATATATGATATATGATATATGTATAATTACCTAGTAATGGATACGTTGGCAGTATTGCAAAGGATGTCAGAATAACAGCACATTGGATAGATTTACTGAAGGGCTTAAGACCTGCGACAGTTGTAGAGCCAAACAATCAAGAAGATATTACAATAATAGAGAAGACTACCAACAAAAACGGGAAGCATGCAAGGAAAACAACCCTGATCTTGCTGATCTTTGTGTCTTGTACTGACCTTACACATCTGGCATCACCCACACATCTGACAAGCAACCCTTCACCTCAAGGGCCTGGTCAAAGTATAGGTTTGGGGGGCGGCTCGCATATGTGAATGATAGAAATAGAAAATTTTTCTATGTGTATAAGTGTATATGGTTTGAGCCCCTGCCTCACATGGAGCATCACTTCCTGGATGAAACCAGGTAATCCTCTGTGAGTGTGCAGATCGAAAACCTTCACCACGCATGGGCTGCCCTCATACCTGAAACTCACCGTTGCTTGCTCTCAGCATGCATGACGCATGGCCAAACGCTTTGTCCATTTAGGATATTTTAGGATTGACACTTGTTGAAGAGGGGAAGAGGCAGCTCATAGCCAAGATCTGCCATGATCTGCTAAACTCTGCCACTAAAGAGCCAAGCTGTTCAGGGTGCTGAGGAACTAAATGGTCTGCAGACCGGATTGAAACGCACTGTCCGGTCGGCTGGACGCCACCGAACCAAGCTGCCTCATCTCATAGACGGCATGCCGCGCTCCCGAACCGGAAAGAGGCGTTGCTTGAGAAAGCTGCTCTGGATCCTCAAAGCACTGTCCAGTTCACAAGATATAACCCTCGCCCCCTTTCTCCCTAAGATTCTTTCGTTGGGGCAGGGAACCCGCGTTTCTGGAACTTGGAACTGGCTTTGAGCGATCAATCTTCAAAAACAGTCCAAGGCGCATAATGAGAAATGCTGATGTTGTGGTCCAAGACTTTGAGAACTTCAATCTGATCTTGTGGCTTCCTGACAAACACACAAGGTCACATGCGCAGAGCGCAGAAATGAATCCTGTATTATACAATTACATGTTGACAACCATTGTCTACAACCTCTAACATGGTGGGCCAGCACAATACAAGGCACGCCCTTTGGCAAATCTAGCAATTCCAATCGACCAAGGATCAGCTTTCTCAAGCTAGTCTCCAGCGACTTGTCCTCAGCAGAAGAATGTGCCCTGCCAAAATCAAAGGTTGGTGCAGAAGCGCTTGGATAATTTCACAATATCAAATTGTCACTGGTCTTGTCTTGTTGGGTAAGGATTTTCTGCAGGTTGTAGGCTTCAAACAATCTCCAGGAATCGTGGCCACCAAGTTCAGTGCCCACACAACCAACCACATGGCCAACCCATTGACTTGTATAGACTGTATAGACAATGATATTCGGAATTTCTATGGCTGCATCTCAGGATGGAACCACCAGGTCCGGAAGTTCAATGAAATCCACTTGTTTCTCCCTCTCCTTCTATCTTTCATGAATTCGTGGAATACAATTGGATACACCAGGGAACGGTATGTTTCCGCAGCTCGGGCAGCATCTCCGGCGCCAACTGGTGAGCAAGAGCGCAAAGCCGTGCCATCTTCTCGAAATAAATTCGGGTCCTTGGGTGAAGCACCACAAATGACATTGGAAACAACCAGGAAAGCAGCAGGCAGCAGCAACACATATTACATCATTATGCACGCCCTAATTCAATGGCCCAAAAACTAATGGACAGCAAACAATGCAGGATTGACGTGGCATTGAGGGAATTTGGCTTATATATGTTCTATAGTAATTATATATATATAACTTATCAATATTTATGTATATACGCCGTGTATGGGATGCACAAATGGATTGCTGGAAAATTGTTTGACAAAACATGAATGGAAAGCAATGAAGCGACTACTTTGACTCTGTCAAGGCTGGAACCCATAATTGGCCTCCGTAAACCTAATTAGATACTTTTCATCTCTTTGCTCTGCATTGCCCTTTCACAATTGGAGATGATTCAAAAGGCCCTTGTCCCTTGTAGAGACAACCTCCCCTATAATCGTCTTAATTTCAGTTGCAAAGTTGTAAGACCGAGCTGCTCGGCTTTTTCTTGTGCTCGATGGCGATCTCGAGTGCGGCGGAGGTCCTCTTCTGCTTCTCCGGGCGCTTGCCCAAGATCCCGCTGATTCAGCCACTCCTGAGGCCAAGACGCAAGCGTCCTCCCCAAAGAATGCGAGACGCGTTGCAAAGCCTAGGTCACTGACCGTATCAGCGGATCGCATCTTGTTCCTGTACACAACCACCTGCGCACAGTTTCGCACGAATTCACGCACACAGCGAAACGAGAGAGAAAAGGAGTCGAGATCAAAGGCCAAAGTTGAGAAGCCTTGATCTTATTGTCCTTGCTCATCTTCTTCGGTCGTTCTGAGTGAACCACCTCGTGTCTCAAAGGACAGGTCGCTTGCTGCCTATCTACCAATCCACGAAAGTTCAGCTGTATAGTATTCTCTGGCGCACCCAGAAAGTCCATACTTCGATCAAAAAAAACAGATGAACAATCCTCTCTGTCTCAATCCCTGTGTGAAACGGCTCAGGGTTCAAGGCCCACCTTGAAATGTTGTTCCGCCAAAACTTTCATTTCAAGGTCCATGTTCAGCTTGTTACCCTCTTCTAGTTGCTCCATGCGCTGTCGCGCCAATTGCACCGCATCGATCCGCCGACGACCTGGCAGTGGAGAGAGGTAACAATAAAGTGAGATGTCAATTTCCAGAATTGTGGTACAGATACCGGCTGCAGCCCAAGCGCCACCATGCCAGTTGTAAGTGTTGCGTCTGGCAGTGGCAGCGTGCTCTTCGAAGGCCTGCAGCCGGTCTAGGGGGGTTGGATGTAACTTGAAGAGTTCATCAAAGTATCAGTGATCATAATGTCATACTCTTCCATGGCTGAGTGCGATGGGTGCATGCAGAAAGCCAAGGATCGCGATAAGCAATCATGGCGTCATATCGGCATTCATCTCCTCAGGACATGCATCATACGAACATCCCTGGATACACACAAACACGCACTGGCCCAGGCACGGTGGGCGACTGCGGCATCCAAATCCTCCTTCTTGGTTTCATAGACTCCATCATGTAGGGCATCACGCAGGTGAGTTTGGATCTCAGAAGGACATGATCAAAGACTCAAAGAGCCAAGCAGTCCAATCGCTGACACCAAGTCCAGCTGAGCTCTGCACTTCCTCGAACACTGCATATTTCTTGTCGGCACGTACCCTCAGAAGTCTATTGGCAACTTGAGCGAAATCTCCCAAGCAATCACATGCAATATTTATATTATTGAAGCAAATTGAAACCAGTTGCAACTGGTCATCCGCATGCCGCCAGTCCTGCTGCAACCCAAAGCCGGGCGAATGCGCGGGTAGTGGTATGTCCAACTAAAAGAAACCAAACACCTGCTGCCACCTGTCTAGCAAACCTGCCGTCTTTGACTCGGCCTCTTCGAGAATTTTGGCCGACGCGAAGGTCGCACCCCACTCGTTTCGGGGAGCGTGAAAGGGACTCGTCACCTCCGTCTCCCACCTGCGAGAGCAAATCAAACATTCTTCAAATGAGTGGACTGAATCTATGTCTATAGCACTTGCCTTTATAACTATAGGACCTCCATTGGGCATTGTCATGGGAGAAAGCCCGGCTGAAGACACCGGGGGGGCGGACCCACACCATAGATGTTCTCCTATCATATATGTATATAAATGTATATAAATATATGTCTTGCCCTTCCGCCTGCAGCTGACGTGCCATATATATGTTCTCCAATCATCTCCAATCCCCAAAATTGAATTCTGAGACCCGACAGTGCGGGCCTAGCATTCCGCTCCGCAATAGTGATCCAAAGGTTCTGCTCCTCTTGCACTTGCATGCGGAGAGCCTCGAAACGAGGAATTTGGGGACATGTGCGAGCAACGATTGGCTTCAGGTCCATCTCATGACTGTGTGCAGCATCCCGCACCTCTCCATTGTTGCTAGGTACTATCACCAGGTTGTCTCCGTGAATCTTACCTGGCCACAGATTGCAGCGAAACTGAGCTCCAGTTGCACCCATCAGAACCATGCGGCAACTCAACTAAAATCAGCGCAATCCCAAAGGAGGCGGAGTGGAAAGGCAGTGCCCCACGCCTGGCTTTTGCACATGAACTTGGCGTGCTGACGCATCCACTCCCTCAGTGACCTCAGTGAGTCTCGCTCGCCCGGCACAGGTGCAACCATGTGCAACCCAGCAGTGCCCAGCAGCCGAGATTTCCCAAATGTGGAACTGGGTCTCGAAGGCTAGTCGACCAACCTCAGAAACATCAAGAGCATCCTTTAGAATGTCACACACACAAAAGAATACCACCACTACAGTGACAATCGAATCTCTTGGCTGTAATCAGTGGCATGGAACTTGGATCCCTCAACAGTGGCTCCCATGCAACTTTGAACAAAGCTCCCTACTGCCCTTCTGGTGCTCACAAGCTCATAAAAGCACACGACAAGCTGTGGATTCCATGGATCAGAGGTAACCGTTGCAAATGTTCCTGTCCCTTACAGTAACAGTATTGGAAGATTCGTCGCTAGTTGGAAGATGGCAGTCCAGGAAAGATTTTGGCTTTCCTGGAGCCGCTTCTCCTTGTTTATGGTCGGGTCTAGAGTCTAGGGTTTATTTTCAGGGAACGTCTTCTCACCGATCCATCGAGTTTCCCTGTCCTCAAGTCCTCAAGATTCTATATGAATGACCTTCATGTGTGTTACATAATTATTGCCATTTATATACTACCACCGTTTGCCCATGTTTGCCCCCTTCCCGCCAGTTTTTGGTCCCAGCATCCGTGCTGTACGGCAGCTCCTGGTTGTCATCGGGTTCATCTTCTGGCTCAGGGTAACGCCGAGGACTCGGCTCCGGACACCTCCAGGTCTCCGGGTCTCGCTGCGTCGCGACGGGGAGTTCTCCTGAGGGGCGCAAGAGTGGCCGATCGGCTGAAGAGGCGCATGGCCAGCCTAGTAGCAAAAAGCTACTAGTAACAAGTGCATCGCTACTAGTAGCAAGAAGCTACCAGTAGCTAAGGGCACTAGTAGTAGCAAAAAGCTACTACAGCCTCTGAGAAAATCAGACTTGAAGATGCTGTGGTGACTGTGGTGTTAGGGTCAGGCGAGTTGGAGGCAAGCTGCCAGTCGGAGTTCCATTGCAAAAAGGATTATATTCTATATATATATATATACTGTACATACCACCAACAAGCAAATGCTTATTAATACACATGCTTGTGCCCAGCTTGAACCACTATACTCAGTAAGGTCAAATGCTTATAAACACACATCTCTCTCTCTCTCTCTCCGTTATATGAGATCCTTGTGGCCGCAAAGCTGCTTGTGCTGCTTGTGCCCAGTTTCCACCTTCAGGTGGACCTGAAGTTTGGCGGTTGACACTCGCCCAGGACGAGCAAATTTGATCAGGTGACCGTGTGGAACGCAACGGGAAGGTAGGATGTGATCTGGAGAATGCGACGAAAGAAAGTGACACTATTGGTGGCACGAAGGACCAAAGCTTTGCCCTGAAGCCCTTTTCTTAGAGGTTGAGCATGGGAATGTTCGTCTTGCAACCGGGCTTACGGCTCCTCTCCACCTTTGTGACCTTTGTGGTTCTATTGCATGTACTGTCATGTGTTGTCCCAGGAGTGCAACATTAATCATGTTATCATATTATTCATATTCTCCAAAAGGAAAGACTGCAATCCTGCCCGCAATGTTGGCGTCAATACACTGTCAAAGGTGACGACTTCCCCACGAGATGTCCACAGCAGCCATCCCTTCAAGCCAGGATCAGGGACACCAGGGGTGCAAATATCCTGAAATATCCACGTGTGCTCATGGACGGCGCCGACCACACTGGGACCCAGTGAGGTGCCTGGTGCAGCTGGAAAGCTCTCAGGCGCTTGCTCGCGTTGGCAGCGAATGCCATGATTGGTTTTCTTCTTGTAGCCCTCCTGTAATGGCAGGAGGGCCCTTGGCCCAGAACTATTATATAAATGCTTCACTAATTAGACTAAGTTGTAAGTTGAAAAAGCTGTAGCTTTTGGCCAACTAGGAAAACTGCCCCTAAGTTCGGCCTTTACTGTATGGATCTGTATGGCACAATGATAGCTGACATGTAGCAATGTACCGACTGGCATCGCTTCCAAAACCACGAGTCCTTCTCCCACTTGTGGCATGCTTTGCAGCAGTACCCTGGCAAAGGTCAGGGGCTTTGAACGCCGTTCTAGGAAACTTGATCAATGATCCTCGCAGTGGACAATAGCAATCTTGGTGGCCACACTTGCGCATTGCGTCGACGGGATCTGTGACCAGCTGAACTGAGAACAGGCGAGCCTTCAAACTCACTGAGTTGTTGATGGGCGAGGTAGGTGCCTTAGAGAAGCGACTGTAGCGAGATAATCAGGATCGCTGAACGAATCCTTCTGGCGATGCAGTTTGATGCCCATGGGATGCAGGATCGTATAATCTTTAGTTCTGACTCTAGAAGCCGTTCCTTCCCTTTCCTTCCTTCGTGCCAAGTCGCAGTATGAATTCAAACACCTCCGCCGCCGCCAGGTGGACCGAGGAACCACACTCACCGGTGCCGGTGCGGGCACCGGCTCTGGCTCAGTGACCTCCCTCCGCCTCCGGGACTCTGAATATCCTCCAGGGTTGCCAAGGTGGATACAGAGTTGCTCGGAAAGGGAAGCTGGTGGACTTGGGTGGTTTTGGGCAGACAAACATGTGAGAGAGGAGAAAGGTTTTTGGAGCGTTCACATATTCATACATATTCTAACCCAGCACCCTAATTGCCCAATTATGCCGGGCATTGCCGAGCTATGCTAGCGTCCTGTCGCAAAGCCGTCTTTTTCAATTAGATCTTGAAGATGTCTGCTCCTGGGCCGCATTCTGGCATGACAAAGGGTGCCAGTCAAATGATTGGCCCTTGGCGCTTGAAAACTAAAGCCTATCTGACATATCTTCAATAGGAGGGGACGAGCACCTGGAACACAAAAGACGAGTCAGTCAAGCCAGACTTTGATAGAATTCAAGCTTCAATTAACATCAACTAACTGCTGTAGGGCCAAGGGGCCTAGCACATCTAATTACAAGTAAGTAAGGAGATGAAGAAAGAAACCTTGAACACTCCAAGGCTCAAGGAGATATTGTGGGCCTCGCGCCTTTGATGACACTTCTTGGAGTTCAAATGCTCCTCGCCCGCCCACTTGCCTTGGATGGGCGACATGGGCGACCATGCCGCTCTCTGCGCGTGATCCGATGCACATCGAGCCGCCACACAGCGAACACCAAGGATAGTGACCACTCTCGGCGGTGAAGCCCAACTGGAGCCACGGCCTGTTCTCGTCACAGGCTCTTTTCCACTCGCGCACCCATGGATCCTTCACCTACAGAGCGGCAAGCCAGCGACTTGACTCTGGAAAAGCCGACAGAGAACTGGATCACGTACACTAGTAACTGGTAGTTGATTTCTGGGTTCTGTGCTGTTCTTTGTTGGAATTTGTAACCTTATCAGGAACCCTAATCCTATCAGAATCAAGCTCACCAACCTAGGTTGGAGGCCATCGCTAGTAGGATGGAGACCATCGCTATTAGGTTGGAGGCCATTGCTACTAGGAGTCTTGACCTGCCTACTAGTACGGTCCAGTCAGCTTCGGCGTGCCTCCGGCAAATCCGGAGGCGAGGGGGGTGGCGGCTTGAGGTACCTCGGGAGGCTGTTCCTCCGTGCCAGCCCATCCCATCAATTGCATAGTCTCCAACTCTAGGACCTAGGAACCATCCATCCCAAAAAGATTTGTTTATGCCGCTCCTACTTATATATATATACAGTATATATAGTTATGTAAGGGAGTAAGCGACTAGCTACTTAATGCTACTACACATGGACGCAGGATAGCTCACGCACTAATTTCTTGGCCCTTAGGTGTTTAGGGAAACTAAACATTGGTCCATACTCGTTGTTGCATAGATTGGTAAAGGATGGTAAAGGTCTACATCAAGTCCCTCAATGCTCCTGTCATGCAAATCGAATGGCGAAACAAACGTTTGTCAAAAGGAAGCTTGAAACTGGAAAGTGTTCACATATATTCCATCTCCAAGACTCATTGATCCATCAAAAGTCCCTACATGTTTTGCCTGAACAGGCTCACCATGGCCTCCCTTGCCTTTCCAGAACATGACTTGGGAAGCTTTACAAAGCTGCGGGAGGAGTTCTTTTCCTTGCGGACATATGCGGCTGTTGTACCCGTCTGTTTCATTCAACCACAATAAATTGGGCCCAAAAAGTGTTGCGATCCATCTTCCCCACCTCACACTTCGTAGGTTCTCACCGGCCTAGCCATCCTAAATTGACACAAAGCACTCCACCGTCTGAGCCGTGCCCTAAGTGACTTCAAGCCCAGGATCTGCTCTTCATCGCCATAGCCGAAAAAGCCGCTGTCTGGCTGCATCCTGGCAAAATCAGCATGGCTCTTCAATCTTCAAGCCCACAAAAGTTTACACTGTTATTTTGTCCTTAGGTTTTTTGCCCGTGGCCTGCCCCGCTACCAATTAATTATATAATCAAGTAGGCGCCTATATAATTACTTAATTGAGGGCTAAGATAGCTCCTGGGTAGGATGCAAGATAGCTCACGCGCGAATCTTTTGTTCACGATGTGAAAAAGTCCTTCGGCTGAATAACAAATGGTAGATTGACAGACAGGTCGACCTGCCTTCGCGTTCCATTGAGGACGCAAAGGGTCGCCAGGGCTAGGCAGCTGAAACAGCTGAAGGGCACGGCGTAGTTTCTCCCGCTTGACGCTTTGCTGAGAAAAGGGGGTGCCATCCTGTTCGTACACTCTGACTCACTAACATGGAAGTGCAAAAACGGCCGCTGTGAAGACCAGTTTCCTCTACAAAAAGGTGGCTTTCCATTTCCATGTTTGTGAGTCAGAGTGTGCTCCTCTGCTACTTATCGGCATCAGATCAATCTCAAACATATCTTTGTTTTGTTCTACGGTTGCTACTTTAGTTGCGTGGTATCATGTGGTATCCATTGGGAGTCATCCAAAGGGGTAAATGCCAAAGGCAAGTGACGGGGCAGTAGTTCGATCCTAAACAAATATCAATGAACTCAGCTCTAGAAAATCATTGGTGGCACCAAGCATATTAAACATGGAAAGCCACATGAACTGTTACTGGGTTGGTCTTCAGAAAAAATACACCCAGCTTTTCAGGATTCACATGCTCCAATCCATCTCGCGCAAGTGTTGCATGTCAGAAGTCTTGTGGCTCAAGGATCTCAAATACAATCCGAATGCTAGGACCGCCCCAAGCCACATCCCATCCAAGGTGGGCACAGTAAAGGAGCGGATCTTGAGGAACTGCCACATGGTCCGCAGCTCCCGCATGATGCCAAATCTCCTGGACAGTCAGAATATATGGGCAGGCAGCGGGTGGTCGTTTGTCATAGTCCTTGGCCGATGTTCTTCCATGGTTTCTCCATGTTTCTCCTTCTCTTCATGTCAGAATGGGCAAGGACAAAATTATTTGCCCCATCCAACAGAAATTAAGGCTTGGGGAGCGTCATCCAAAATGGCACCCAATTATTGAGCCAGCATGTTGGAAGAATCCGCCGATCTGAGGGAAGACATCTCAACAAGGCCAAAACGTTCGTGGCTTGCTTTGGCTCTGATGTCAAACTCAAAACAAGCCGCCTTGGATTCCAGACTCGGGGCTCTTCATAGACCATGATTCGAAGAAAGGGGATCTCAGAGCGGGCACAGGCAGAAGAGAACTCTGTCTCAAATCAGAACAAATCACTAAGATTAACCAAGACATCTGGGCACAAATCGGCCCACCTGTTTGACAGAAGGCAGCTTGACCTCATGCTGACCCTAAAGAGACCCTTCCAGGGAAAGCATCTTGCTGGGGACCCGGTGGCCCTCTCGCTAAGCTGTTTTCCACTGTTTTCCCCTTCTTCTGCGATCGTGCAAGAGCTGCATGATCCACAAAGTACGAATCTACACCCTGGGCTTTCTTTACCAAAGTCTTCCAGCTTCCCGGCTGCAGGAACATCTTCCGGAGGTACACAGTTCATCACAGCTCTTGTTCCCCCAGACCCCCATGTTTTCACTATATAGTTGGCCCGTAGTGCCACCCCTTTTCACCTGTCCTTCGTATATACTACCGAGGTACTGTGAGGAGGCTGAGCAGTCCAAAGGCTCCTAAGCTCAATCTCCATCCACGCATGCCATGGAGCCACATCTCCTCGGCACACCGCTCGTCAAACCGTCCAACTCTCCTGAACCTTTCGCAAAGCAAACGAACAAATGAACTGCACAGCCGACACGTGGGATTCTCGGAGGGTCCGATGTTTCATCATTCCACTGCTAAGGTGCTGAGATCGGTGTCACCATGAGGCAGGCCATGACTTGCCCCACACTGTGAGCACAAGAGACCTGCGCTCGCTCTCTCGCAAGTCGTTTGGAGTCAGGGCATGGAAAAGGGCCATAGATTCCACACAGCAACGACAGGAAGATCCTCTAAGAACTGAAAGCCCCAACTTTGGCAGGCCAGATTCCAAGAACAAGTCTTTACCTTCCCTGGGGCACCTTCTGAATAGCTGTGTCGAAAACGCTACAAGAACGCCCACCCTCGAGGCTAAAGTGCGGCTAAAGCGGAGTCATGATCTGAGACACCTACCCTTCACTTACAAACTTCAAGTCACCTACTTCAACCGGACGGGCCGTCATATGAGCCACCCAAATCATCAAACCAACTGCTCAGTGAACTAACTGCTCCGAAAACCACCTTTCCCCCGGGCCGTTGGCGCACCACATCCATACCCGACTGCCGCCCAGTCACCTTTCCGAAGGCCGATCCACAGTTGGTGACGTTGGTCAGGTCCGCCACCATCGACTGGACCACTGGCACCTCATCAATGGCCCGAAACGAAGACAAGAACCAGCCAGGGCTGGTCCTACACACCTTGTGATGTCCATAATTGTGTCCTACACGTGGACATGATAGATATAACATGATATAACTATATATATATCACTGTATCACTCTGTATCACTGGTACGCAATCTCTCACCACACAGAAAGAACCCTTGGGGCGCCACGATCATTGCCAAGGCAGCTCCATTCAAGACCTGATTTCGGGTGCAGAAACTGCATGTGTCAAGCGAAGATGTTCCTTCTTGAGCACGCACTGCACAGCTCTATGCTTCAAAGGAACTTCAGATGGCTTGCTTTCACAATTGGCATTTTTGGAAGCTCCAAAGCGAATAGTTACTTACGTGGCTTCCAGGCTCATGGTAAACTGGGCTTCGAGCTCTCAAAGCGATGATGGTGGTGAAGCTGGAAGTGAGCGCGAGCTGAAAAGTGCAAATGCCCCACAGGCCAGCACCAACCTGGCAGGTTGAGCGGTTGAGGCGTTTGCATCCAAGCATTGTCGTATTTGATGGCAAAGTGGTGGACTACCGACATCTATATATCTGTGATGACAAGGCACCTTTCCGTTGGGCCCCCAGACACTTCGACTTAGGGAAGATGAGTTGATCAATGCTGTGATCCACTTTCTCACTGGGGTGGCGCTTGCAATTTGCGTGCAATTTGCCCAGTAAACAACAGCAGGTGTTTGCATGCTGGACCGCTGGACCCCTGGTCCTCACAAACAAACCCCATAGGCGGAAAACCCGGCTCCTGCAGCAGAAACTTCCTCGAAGCACCACTGTCCACGAGGTTGCCCCAGACCGGCCCAGTCACTGCGCACGCCACACCTATCCGGCCGGATCAACTAAGATGATCAATCCCTCCATTCAAGCTATGAACAATTATACATACAGTATATATATATATAGATTATGTAAGTACTGTAACTGCAACCTAGGTGCAAATGAAATATGCAAATATGCCTGCTGCAAACGGGTTGCATTCTGTGGGTTTGGTATCCTGTACCACTTGTCTCCTACGAGACTGAAGCAAGCTTTGGCTTTGAATTCTCTGACACACCCTTGTGAACTAGCACTCGTCCCTTGAAACAAACGAGTGACCTGACAGAAAAAGCACGAGAGCAAGCTAGACGAAGAACCTAGAAACACGGCTGTCTATATATATATATAACTAAATGCATATATATAATATACACATGCATAGAGAGAGAGAGAGAGATGATATATATGTATATACAGTATACATATGTATACATCTTTTTGTACAAAGGAAGGTATTTGTTTGTCCACTGACGACCCTTCAGATCTGTCACCGGAGGGATATGCGAATGACATGATACCTCCAGCTCCTGACAGGCCTTGGCAAAGGGCAATCATGGCTAGCCTCGAGTCGGGGCTCCACAGCGACAACGATATACATATCCGCCGACCCCGCCGGTTGAAGGGGGCGCGCGCCAGAGAAGGCAACCGAGGGCATGCTGGAAGCGTTGCGGAAGGTCTGACAGCTTGAAGCGTTGCTGAAGGTCCGACAGCGGAAGACAGGGCGTGCGCGACGCTGCTTCACAGACTTGCTTTACGGGGTCCGAAAGCGACGTTAGAGATTCTGGGGGCGTACCGGGAAGCGCACCTTCGGGCGATTTTTGGTCTCGAATTCGATTGTGGAAAGCTGTGGCGGAGGAAATCACTCGGAACAGGTGTCTACCAGCCAGAGGACCCGTGGGAGGTGAGAGAACGGCTTCTTGTGCGCCAGCCAGAGGACCCGTGGCCAGAGGACCCGTGGGAGGTGAGAGAACGGCTTCTTGTGTACCAGCCAGAGGTGAGAGAACGGCTTTTTCGATGCTTCCGAGGCGTTTCCGTGACAGCCGGCGGCTTGAAGCGTGGCTGAAGGGTCGAAAGCGGAAGATGCTTCCGAGGCGTTTCCGTGACAGCCGGCGGCTTGAAGCGAAGACAGGGCGTGCTCGACGCTGCTTCACAGACTTATTTTACGGGTTCCGAAAGCAACGTTAGACATTCTGGGGGCGTACGCGGAGGACCTCTTTCGGGCGATTTTTGGTCTCGAATTAGATTGTGGAAAGCTGTGGCGAAGGAAATCACTCGGAACAGGTGTCTACCAGCCAGAGGACCCGTGGGAGGTGAGAGAACGGCTTCTTGTGCGCCAGCCAGAGGACCCGTGGCCAGAGGACCCGTGGGAGGTGAGAGAACGGCTTTTTCGATGCTTCCGAGGCGTTTCCGTGACAGCCGGCGGCTTGAAGCGTGGCTGAAGGGTCGAAAGCGGAAGATGCTTCCGAGGCGTTTCCGTGACAGCCGGCGGCTTGAAGCGAAGACAGGGCGTGCTCGACGCTGCTTCACAGACTTATTTTACGGGTTCCGAAAGCAACGTTAGACATTCTGGGGGCGTACGCGGAGGACCTCTTTCGGGCGATTTTTGGTCTCGAATTAGATTGTAGAAAGCTGTGGCGAAGGAAATCACTCGGAACAGGTGTCTACCAGCCAGAGGACCCGTGGGAGGTGAGAGAACGGCTTCTTGTGTACCAGCCAGAGGACCCGTGGGAGGTGAGAGAACGGCTTTTTCGATGCTTCCGAGGCGTTTCCGTGACCGCCGGCGGCTTGAAGCGAAGACAGGGCGTGCTCGACGCTGCTTCACAGACTTATTTTACGGGTTCCGAAAGCAACGTTAGACATTCTGGGGGCGTACGCGGAGGACCTCTTTCGGGCGATTTTTGGTCTCGAATTAGATTGTGGAAAGCTGTGGCGAAGGAAATCACTCGGAACAGGTGTCTACCAGCCAGAGGACCCGTGGGAGGTGAGAGAACGGCTTCTTGCGCGCCAGCCAGAGGACCCGTGGCCAGAGGACCCGTGGGAGGTGAGAGAACGGCTTTTTCGATGCTTCCGAGGCGTTTCCGTGACAGCCGGCGGCTTGAAGCGTGGCTGAAGGGTCGAAAGCGGAAGATGCTTCCGAGGCGTTTCCGTGACAGCCGGCGGCTTGAAGCGAAGACAGGGCGTGCGCGACGCTGCTTCACAGACTTGCTTTACGGGGTCCGAAAGCGACGTTAGAGATTCTGGGGGCGTACCGGGAAGCGCACCTTCGGGCGATTTTTGGTCTCGAATTCGATTGTGGAAAGCTGTGGCGGAGGAAATCACTCGGAACAGGTGTCTACCAGCCAGAGGACCCGTGGGAGGTGAGAGAACGGCTTCTTGTGCGCCAGCCAGAGGACCCGTGGCCAGAGGACCCGTGGGAGGTGAGAGAACGGCTTCTTGTGTACCAGCCAGAGGTGAGAGAACGGCTTTTTCGATGCTTCCGAGGCGTTTCCGTGACAGCCGGCGGCTTGAAGCGTGGCTGAAGGGTCGAAAGCGGAAGATGCTTCCGAGGCGTTTCCGTGACAGCCAGCGGCTTGAAGCGAAGACAGGGCGTGCTCGACGCTGCTTCACAGACTTATTTTACGGGTTCCGAGAGCAACGTTAGACATTCTGGGGGCGTACGCGGAGGACCTCTTTCGGGCGATTTTTGGTCTCGAATTAGATTGTGGAAAGCTGTGGCGAAGGAAATCACTCGGAACAGGTGTCTACCAGCCAGAGGACCCGTGGGAGGTGAGAGAACGGCTTCTTGTGCGCCAGCCAGAGGACCCGTGGCCAGAGGACCCGTGGGAGGTGAGAGAACGGCTTTTTCGATGCTTCCGAGGCGTTTCCGTGACAGCCGGCGGCTTGAAGCGTGGCTGAAGGGTCGAAAGCGGAAGATGCTTCCGAGGCGTTTCCGTGACAGCCGGCGGCTTGAAGCGAAGACAGGGCGTGCTCGACGCTGCTTCACAGACTTATTTTACGGGTTCCGAAAGCAACGTTAGACATTCTGGGGGCGTACGCGGAGGACCTCTTTCGGGCGATTTTTGGTCTCGAATTAGATTGTGGAAAGCTGTGGCGAAGGAAATCACTCGGAACAGGTGTCTACCAGCCAGAGGACCCGTGGGAGGTGAGAGAACGGCTTCTTGTGTACCAGCCAGAGGACCCGTGGGAGGTGAGAGAACGGCTTTTTCGATGCTTCCGAGGCGTTTCCGTGACCGCCGGCGGCTTGAAGCGTGGCTGAAGGGCGAAGACAGGGCGTGCTCGACGCTGCTTCACAGACTTATTTTACGGGTTCCGAAAGCAACGTTAGACATTCTGGGGGCGTACGCGGAGGACCTCTTTCGGGCGATTTTTGGTCTCGAATTAGATTGTGGAAAGCTGTGGCGAAGGAAATCACTCGGAACA
>CAXIVM010002682.1:0-11000 GCA_964035705.1 Porites rus | reverse complement strand
GGTTGCGCTCTAATTTCTGCCGTGTGCGCTTCGCTGCATGTTTAGCACTCCTCGACACACTTCCCGGTGCAGGTTTGGCAATCTGGCTGCGCTGGCTGCTTGGGGTGTCCTTTGGAGGCAGCTCTGCTACAGGCTTGTTTGTCAAGTACAACTCGCTCATCGTGAGGTCAACATAGTCCCCTTGTCGCAATTCCTGGCGGCAAAAGCGGCTTACAACACTTGCATTACAAAGCACGTCAACATTTAGTCATGATTATGCTTTAACTGCATTGCATGCTTGACCTTTTACTTTTTGCATTTCAAGATGTTTGCTACAACAGTCACAAGGAAAATCCGCCACAATATGTGTATATATATATATTACTATAGATGATTATGTACGAATCTTTGGACCGATATTTGCTCTTGACACCAGCGTTTTTGATTGATCCTATTCCATTTCGCACAATGCCTCCCAAGAACTGCGAGGTCTCCTCAGAGAACGTCGGCGCTCCAAACTCGCAAGATTGCACCAAGTATGCACTACATTTGACGAAATTTAATGGCAGCCTTAAACCATTGAAAATACAAAATAACAAGAGGACAAGGTTTGGTGCAAAATGCCAACTGTGCTAAGCATGTTGACGGGATTTCAGGGGCAACAATCACTGAGGGCAAGCTGAATTCTGTTGATTTCAATGTGAGCTTTGAACAACCCTTTGAACCTAGCGGAAGAACTTGGGCAGGCCACACAGTCGGTACCAACTTTGATTCGCAACTTTTGTCCACTGCAGATTGCTAGGGCCACTGGATGTAATGCCGAGTTCTTCATGTTTGCCAACAGTAAGACAACTGGAGTGTCTGCCATTTGTCCACTGCAGAATGAATATTCTGTAAATTCACAATCAGCTCCTGTCTGCCTGACTTCCAGGTCTACGGGATGGGGAATGTAAGACCAACAACATCCAACGAGGCCAATGTGTACATCGAACATGTTGCGGAAGGAAAACGCGTGAGTCTTTTGTATTGATGTCAGGTTCCTTTCTTGCCGTCCTTGTCATTGCTTGGCAACAACCAATCTCTTTAGATGAGAAAGAGTCAGCCAGTCACAGCCAGTCTGTTAAATTATAAGTTGCTCTGGCAAAGACAAATGTTGGCGCAAAGCAGAAAAAGAGAACACTACAAGTGAAGCACTGTCACATACTTCCAGTACACATGTACGCTTGAGCTCAAACCTTTGACAAAATCCAAAATCTCTGGTATGTAACCACGTGTGCTGCACAGGAAGCAGCACACGTCTTCCAGGAATCCATCCTTGAGTCAAGGGGTAAGGCACGGTCGTGCAAAATTCCAGACATTTGAACGTATGTCAGTATGTCAGGTTGAAGTCGAAAGCTGGGAGTGGAGCCTGACTTGACAAATCGGGTTGGACGCTTGCATTGATACCAGTTGATACTAATAATTGTATACCAATCATTGCGCTCGATGCCTCGATGCTAACCAAAATCTGAAACAAAGGCACAGTAATCCAGTGTCGAACAGCCTTATAAACTTATAGATCTTGTAGAGAAGAAACACCACACGACAAGAGCAACGAAGTGGGTGCCAGTGGCTGCAAGAAAATCACTTGAGAAGTCGCCTGTGGGCAAAACGATGCAATGTCATCCAGCATGATCCTGTTGTGGCTCTGCAAGAATCACTCTACAAACTTGTGGGCACAATCAAAGGACTGGCTCAAAGGCTTCAAAAATAGGCTGTCTTATTTGTGGCAAAGAGGTCCCAAATCCAGCGCCATTGTCCATAAGTATTGCCAGCACATCGTACCAGCAGGGAATCTCCGCACGAGAAATACATACTTCGTAGCTGCTATCCCACCAGGAGAATGACAAAGGGATGAGAGAACGACTTCCCAGCAAGAAACTCTCGTAGCCCAATGGTTGCAGCCACTTGACTATGCTTCTGAGGTTTGGCTCTGCCAATTGCCCTTTCAATCTTGCAGCAACATCAGGGCGAGGAAAACCATCTTCCTTATGGATTTGAAAGAAGTCTTGATTCATTTGCCCTGCAACCTCAAAAACAATAACTGCAACAAGTCCGTTGTCCAAGAGTGAACGTGCCCCTTGCAGCACTTCCAAATCATGACCTTCTGTGTCAATTTTGAGGAATAAAACTGGCCCTAAGTTAGTTTCATGGACGAACTCATCCAGCCGTTGGGTCCCCACAAAATGAGGGCTTTGTCGTTGGTGTCGTTGATCTTCTTGGTAATCTGGGCTCGAGGTTGACTCAGGGATGGCTGTAGACAACGATGCCTGGTTTGATTGTCCCCGCATACGAGCTACACCAGTGACATTTGAGGCTGCTATCTGGTGCCAAAGAATACACTGGCTAGCTTTCCTCCGGGTTAATTTGAGCTCACGCCGCAGCTGCTGCTCCGCCATCCGCCGAGTACGAACCAGTTGGGCCTCCAAAGGCTCAAGGGCATGGATGGTCATACTCGAAGTGTTGCAGCCCAACAAAATGGCCAGGTCTGCAGCATGACACCGGTCAGGGCCTTCATATTTCGCGGCGCCAACATCTAAAATTGACCATTTTGCGCCTCTGTGTGAAAAGGAAATTCTCTGAAGGGCTTGAAGCAATCTGTCCATGCCTTGACCCCGTGCTCCACCCCAAAATTCACTGGCCAATTTGGACTGCAAGTACTTCTCGTACCTCCTACGCTGAGCTAGTGCTCTTGCTTCCAGCGCAAAGGCTCCAATTCCGAGGTTGTTCTTTTGAAGTGCATGGCAAATTTCAACCGGATTCAAAGCTCGGTGTATGGAGGGCCAGCGCTCAGCAAAACCTGCATCTGTCCGGAAAATCAAACGGGCACAGTACAAGTGTGAACCATCAAGCGAGAAAATGAGGCCATGGAGTGACCCTTGACAGCCTTGAAATGCTGCATGATATCTCGACATTCCGAGCAACATGGTGTTCAAAGGTGCGTCAACTGACATATATCCACAGCTGTATTATTGTGACTGAAAACATCACAAGAACACTCTAGACATGACCGCCCCAAGTTCTGACCGAGCTTTGCACCTATCGCTATGGAAGGTCTCCGCTCTGACACGAAAGTGGTGAACCTCGATCCAAGGGTGGAGCAGCTGCAGGTAATATCGAGCACTTACGTTTCTCTGAATGGCCTTTGAAAAGCGATAGAGAAAGGCAGGACAATAATTCCAACACTCTCGCTGAACTGTTCGCTACCTGTGTCCCTGGTCCCTGCGGTCCTGCGAAGGGCTCCCTACCATGAGAACCAGCATTGCTGATTGGGAAGTCTTTTTTGGTAGCAAGGACGCTACCAGGGGCTCCTGGCATCGCTACTGGATTAAGGATGCTACTAGGGGCTCCTGGCCTTACTACTAGGAGCAAGAACGCTACTAGGAGTAATGTTCTGCCACAATGGGAGCTGGCCACCAACTTGAGTCGTGGAAGATCTTGGTCTGCGACATCTGAGTGCTGCGTTGATTGGGGATCTGGCCCGAGTGCCCCAATCCCTTGTGAGTTCTGCGGTGCTGGAGCCCCGGCAGGTGAGGTCCCGGTTGGGTCCCAGATTCCACAGCTTGTCTTCTTGCTTCATGCAAATGGGAGGGCATGCTCTACTTTCAGCGGTGCTAAGCAAATGATTTTGTAGCACTTTTTCATTCGCCTGTGCCTGCATGAGTTTGAGTTTCCTCCGACTGTCGGCTTGCCATGGGCGCCATAACATACTCTTTGAGCAGTTCCCTTGTGGCTCATGTGGATGGAGTCCCTTGTGAAATGTCAAGACATGTCAAGACTACCTCTGCGAATCTACGTAGAATGTCTGTTGTGGTCATGAACAAAGTCAAACTTTGGAGTCGAGTCCATGTCATCAACACTTGTGCACTTCAAAGGAAAACGTCTGTCAACTTGTCTCAGGCCGCTGGCTCTATCAAGTTCATCGAGTTCGCGGCCATTGCCTTCTTTCAGAACCTGAAAAGGGTCAGCTTGGTCAACTTGCAATGGAAGACTTCACTTCTTGAAGATAACATTGTTGCACCCTTTTATGCCGACTGTTAGGCCACTAGGGCTGATCTCACTATAGCATGGCACTGAATGATGAAGCCTCTTGTGTGAGAAAAGGAATGTCCTCTCTATATACCGGCAAGGCTTGCTTCAAAATACATACAATGTCAATGTACTGTTTAAACTTTAAAACCCATATATAATATACTGTATCAGGATGTATCAGGAGTCTTGCTTTTTGCGTTGCGCAACATAAATTGCTCCAGGCATGCCACTATTTAGGCAAGCAGCAGATGCAGCTGAAATGTCCAACCTGTTGCAAGAGGTCCGACATTTCGCATCGATATGTCACCCGTTGGCCAAGTAAAGCCTTGGTCAGGTGACATATCGATGCGCGAGGGGTGTTGACGCTCTTACCGTCAGGGTATGTCAAGGTACCACCAGCAAGAATAGCTAACTAATTTATGTATGTCCATTGACAAGCTAGGTATCGACAAGGCTTTGACGACTCAGAGATTATAAAGCTGGACACATTTACGTATGATATTGCAATATGCGGCTCTCTATTTGCTTGCCGACAGGTCACACATTTCCACGGCCACTGTTGGCGCCGTCTTCAGTGCTCATCTCGGCGAATGCACTGTCTTGTTCTGCTGAAGTGTGACCACTCATCCAAGACCAGCTATACATAAAATAAATTTTGCTCTGGAACATACAAGACTGAATGGTGCATTGTCGTGGTTACAGTAGACGGCATTTATTCAATGTGTTGCATGAGTCGAGCTGTACGGTAGACTCGGTAGAAGAAAAGAACATGAAAATGAGAAGAGACGTCTCAAATTCCTCAAATCCCCTGGGTTGAATTTGATTGAATCACCTGCTCCAACTAAATACAACTAGGTGCACTAGTTACACCATGCCTCATTGGGACCTCACAATATCTCTGATTAGGTCGTGGATGTCATTGCCGATTTCCACACACTACAAACAGCCTCAAATGTTAAACACAAATAATCACACAAATATTGCCATTGTTTTGGCCAGATTCTTTAAAACACCCCTTGCATATGTAACTAAAAATAATCCATTATGAGTAATTGTAGTTGCCGAGGAACTTGCACTTTGATGGTTCCAGTGGCGGCCAGCGCTGGATCCTCGGAGTCATCTAGACTGTAGGAGACAAAATATTTCTGTACATAGGCTATGCTCTCATCATGCTCCTTCACAAACCCATTCAACCTGTTCCGTTTCCAGTGAATACACCACGGGTGGATCTGAGGCTTTGAAGCAAGCGCCTATACCCCGAAACTTGCCTCTTGATCGGCCACAGACAGTAAACTTAAAACTTAAAGCCGAGTCGAGCTGAATTTCCTGTGCTAAAATTTGGAAGATCTGCTCCAGCATCTGAACGCTGAGGTCAAAGGCTACATCGGCAGCAGTCCTGCTGCCTGGGAAGCACATTGCAGGCACGAAGACAGGAGACTGAGCCCAGCCAGAGGTCTAATCCAAGGGAACGTTTGACATTGAGTATGATGTAAAGACTTGCTATGAAAGAAAGAAGGTAACCGGTTACCACCCCTTGATGAGGGCTCTTTAAAGGGGCCAACGCACCTTCTCTATTTCACAATATTGCACAGTCATACGCTTGAGGTCTGCACCGTAGATGCAGCGCTCCATGTCATCCAGCGGAATATATTGGAAGCCAAAAATCTCCAGGTGTTGTGATAGGCTACGAAAATGCGTCCATTCGACCAATTTTGGCTTGGAAGCCATACTTCATAAAGGCATTTCCTTTGAGCGGACAATCAAAACTGAACAAAGCGCAAGGAGAAGTGCCCGTGGCCTTGAATCGCGCCCCTTTTTTGAAGTCCGGGGTAGGCCGGAGTAAGCTACTAGATAGGTAAGCTGCTAGCTAACAAGCAGCTACTACTGATCGTACGCAGAAGGGCTCAGGCTTACTGTAATGTTTTGGTGCATAGATTTTGAGGGACACTCAATTAATTTCTCAAGAGATTAAAAGAATATACAATGTGCCTAAGAAACAATGGCAATAGGTGCTGCTGAGCATCGCATCATCTCATAGATTTCCAGCTCAAAGCTATTCTTGGCGCCGCGAATGTGCTTGATGCGGTAAGCCCGCTTGTTTCTGTAATCCCTCAGAATTCCAAACCCAGCAGCCTGCTGGGTTGTGCAAGGAACAAGCACAGAAATTCCCAGGGCATGTTCCCTTCATGACTCATTCAAGGCGTGAGGCAGTGTGAGGCGATGTTCATCAGATCAAAATTGTTCAAGATTCTGAAGTTGCTTCACTCACAACAATTCGATTCTATTCGATTGTGCTGAAGGGCCATGAAGAACTTCTACGTTGGGTTTGGAAAATCGAAAGTTGCTTCATGTTGCTTCTCTTAAAGCATCAAGGTTGCTCGACATTGTGCCTGATCGCATACACCGCGCGTGTCTTCAAGTCCTGAGAAGTCAAGTCCCGCCGTCACATTCTTGTCACCAGAGTCCACCAGAGTCCAGCCGCGTAGGGTCGCGTCCGTCGCACTGGCTCGTTGGGGTGAACATCTGAAAAGAAGTGGGATGAGTTCTCTCAACTAAATGAGCCCAGAATTGTCCTAACTTGGCGAACTCTCTTGAATTCTCCGAGCTTGAAAGTGGGTCCGACAAAAGGTGATTCCCTGCAACCTAATATGGCCCCAGGTAGCGTCCTTGCTCCTTGTAGCGATGCTAGGAGCCCCTAGTAGCTTTATTGTTACTAGAGTCCTTCCTCCTAGTAGCGATGGCCTTTGCTCCTGGTGAACACATATGGGGCTCCCAACTTGTGAGCTTGCACTGTCGGTTACCAAGCTTCAAAGACTTGGCCCTCGTGGACAGCATCCAGCTGCGAGCGTATCATTGTTCGTCCAACCTTCCAAAATCCTTAGCTTGCTATCATTCGGTGACCCTATCGGCCCACCCCAAAGACAAGAACTGGAAACTCCAGCAAACAAGTTGGCTCACCCCCAAAGATTCGGGCAAAAACTCAACTCCCTCAAAAGATTCACCAGTCGAGCTGCTGACCGCTTCGCCTGCTTTTTGTATGGATTATGGCAATGGATCTGTGGAAAAGACGCACCCCTTCTTTGAAGGGGGTGGGACCTGTCAACACCATGGCTGACCCATCAGCTCAATAGACTGAAACATATATAAGCACTGCAGCCCGACCACTGACAACCGCTGCAGTCTCTGCAGCCCCCTGACCACCTTTGTCCCTCTAGACTCCGAAACATCTAGCGCGGGCGAAGACAGGAATGGTTGGGTCAAAACTCTACCAAGGCCACCCTTCAAAAGGAGTCAGTGTATCTCGTGGACACCGGTGGACCCAGAATTACTATAGCGTCAAACCACTGACAGAAAAAAGATAAAAACAACTGGTGCGGGTGGGTGGGGAACATCAATTGCAAGCCCCAAACAGAATAACAAAGGTCGAAGCCTCACGGAAAAGGAAACCAGCCTGAGAAATCATAAACCCTCAAATTGACATCAAGCAAAGAGGAAAAACTTACAGAAGAACAATCAGTCGGCAAGGGACTTGCCCTAAAGCACCCAAGAACCAAACGGGGCGAACGGGGCGGGCCTCCCCCCGCACAAAGTTCGCCTATCGGACACTGCATGGACGAGTCCATTACGCTTCTCCAAATCTGATAAAGTGATTTATATAAGGTGGAGGTGCCTTCAAATCAAACAGAACTGACATCTGCCATTCTGTCCAGGAGTCTGTATGCGCGACGTTCTTGCTCCAGGTCTGGCTTTGTTTCGGTTGTGTTCTTGGCTTTCACAAAGCGCGCTTCAAATTCAGGCTTCGGAGTTGTCAACTGGTGCTCCATGGACCTTAGCAACTTTTCTGGTTTATTCACCAAGGCGTTCGGTGGCAAAATCCACGTAAATCTTCGTCGTTGGCTATGGGTCACCTCTGTCAATAAAACCATAAGAATGAACCTATACTAGCTATTAGGTTTGAGGCCATCGCGACTAGGGTGGAGGCCATCGCTAGTCGGTTGGAGGCCATTGCTATTAGGTTGGAGGCCATCGCTATTAGGTTGGAGGCCATCGCTACTAGGTTGGAGGTGGAGGCCATCGCTACTAGGTCCTAGGTTGGAGGTGGAGGCCATCGCTAGTAGGTTGGAGGCCATTGCTATCAGGTTGGAGGCCATCGCTACTAGGTTGGAGGCCGTTGCTAGCAGGTTGGAGGCCATCGCTAGTAGGTTGGAGGCCATGGTTACTAGGTTGGAGGTGGAGGCCATCGCTAGTAGGTTGGAGGCCATTGCCATCAGGTTGGAGGCCATCGCTACCAGGTTGGAGGCCGTCAGGTTGGAGGCCATGCTATGGGGCCATGGCTACTAGGTTGGAGGTGGAGGCCATTGCTATCAGGTTGGAGGCCATCGCTACTAGGTTGGAGGCCGTTGCTAGCAGGTTGGAGGCCATCGCTAGTAGGTTAGAGGCCATGCTAGGAGGCCATGGCTACTGGGTTGGAGGTGGAGGCCATCGCTAGTAGGTTGGAGGCCATTGCTATCAGGTTGGAGGCCATCGCTACTAGGTTGGAGGCCGTTGCTATCAGGTTGGAGGCCATCGCTACTAGGTTGGAGGCCGTTGCTAGCAGGTTGGAGGCCATCGCTAGTAGGTTGGAAGCCATCGCTACTAGGTTGGAGGCCATTGCTAGCAGGTTGAAGGCCATCCCTAGTAGGTTGGAGGCCATGCTAGTAGGTTGGAGGCCATTCCTATCAGGTTGGAGGCCATCGCTAGGTTGGAGGCCGTTGCTAGCAGGTTGGATGCCATCGCCAGTAGTTTGGAGGCCATGCTAGGAGGCCATGGCTACTAGGTTGGAGGTGGAGGCCATCGCTAGTAGGTTGGAGGCCATTGCTATCAGGTTGGAGGCCATCGCTACTAGGTTGGAGGCCGTTGCTAGCAGGTTGGAGGCCATCGCTAGTAGGTTGAAGGCCATATCAGGTTGGAGGCCATCGCTACTAGGTTGGAGGCCGTTGCTAGCAGGTTGGCCAAGTTGGAGGCCATCGCTAGTGCGTTGGAGGCCATGCTAGGAGGCCATGGCTACTCGGTTGGAGGTGGAGGCCATCGCTACTAGGTTGGAGGCCATTGCTATCAGGTTGGAGGCCATCGCTACTAGGTTGGAGGCCGTTGCTAGCAGGTTGGAGGCCATCGCTAGTAGGTTAGAGGTATAGGAGGCCATGGCTACAAGGTTGGAGGTGGAGGCCATCGCTAGTAGGTTGGAGGCCATTGCTATCAGGTTGGAGGCCATTGCTATCAGGTTGGAGGCCATCGCTACTAGGTTGGAGGCCGTTGCTAGCAGGTTGGAGGCCATCGCTAGTAGGTTGGAGGCCATTGCTATCAGGTTGGAGGCCATCGCTACTAGGTTCGAGGCTGTTGCTAGCAGGTTGGAGGCCATCGCTAGGTTGGAGGCCGTTGCTGGCAGGTTGGAGGCCATCACTTGTAGGTTGGAGGCCATGCTAGGAGGCCATGGCTACTAGGTTGGAGGTGGAGGCCATCGCTAGTGGGTTGGAGGCCATTGCTATGAGGTTGGAGGCCATCGCTACTAGGTTGGAGGCCGCTGCTAGCAGGTTGGAGGGCATCGCTAGTAGGTTGAAGGCCATGCTAGGAGGCCATGGCTACTAGGTTGGAGGTGGAGGCCATCGCTACTAGGTTGGAGGCCATCGCTACTAGGTTGGAGGCCATTGCTATCAGGTTGGACATTTCGGACATTTCGAACGCTAAGTGCTCAGTGGCGACTTTGCGCGGTTCCATCGTGAAGTATTCACGGCTTCTCAAAAGAAGACTTTGCATGATCAGATGATCGCATCAAGTGCTGCTATGCAGCCAGTGCTCAATCCTGAAACAAGGCGAGGATACTGGTTGGATCCTGCACAGGTTCGGTGGTCTCAAAATCAACCTGCGTACTGCACAGCTCCGACGTGCGGAGAAGCCAGATCATGGCCACCTGAGTTTCAAACCATCCCGGAAGGCGAGAGGTCGCCATCGCTCGGGAATCATCATCACATGCAGCCACTCCGTGGCTGCGGTGAGGTCAAAACACTTCAAGGCAGCACGAAAATGGCCAGCATTGGGACGTCCCAGGTGGGCAAGTGCAGCGATTGGGGTGTACTCAACAAAGTCAAGTTGAATGCCATCACCTGTGAATCGAGGGAGCCGGATCACTGAATCAAGATGCACCCGTGCCATAAGCTTCAGACCATCCCCACTGCCTGTCATATGTCGGAGGCGGTCCAAATGCACACAGACCAGGGAGGGGAGGTGAGTGTACGCCGTGATCATGCCAGCTTCGGTATGCCAATTCTCAATCAACTGATGCAGAAATTGAACCGTATCCGGCATCACACGTAGGTGCAACATGTTGACTCCAGCAGCGGACGCATGTCTTTTTACTGCTCCAGATTCCCTGGCGTAGCGACGCTCCCAGATGTTGTGGACAGTAGACAGGTCCATTTTGGACATCAGAAACAGTGTAAATTCAACAGCGTCATGCTGCTGCACCCCATTCCAAGTGGCAAGTTGAGCATCAAAGGCCGTCAGGTCAAGGACCAAGAAAGGATTGGATCCCTGATGCAGCATGCTTTCAATGCCAGCTTGGAGCAACCCCCAGTCTTCAAAAGCAAAATGCTGTCTGTGCATCGTGGCCCAAACCATTGCCTGCATGGACGAGTTGATGTAGCAATGGTTGGCAGGGTTTTGCAACTCCCAGAACACCACGGTGCGAGCCAGGTGCACTCGATCTGCTTCCATCATAGGCTCTGTAGCATGTCCTTGACCTTCACGGCCAATGGTGAGGCCTTCAGCGTGTGAGGCTTCATCTGGATGCCTGCGATTTGCCACAAGCTGAGATGGCAACTCGTGGTGAGAAGGTGGTGAAGTCGATCGTTGCGTTGCCCCGCCTGTAGCTTCCATGGTTGGCTCTTGGTGGACTCTTGTTTGCTCAAGGAATG
>CAXIVM010002681.1:0-19000 GCA_964035705.1 Porites rus | reverse complement strand
ATCACTCAAACAAAAGAAATTTGACTGCTGCCTCAATGACCTCTTCTCCAACTGAGCTCGTCCTTGCTTTCTCACATGAAGGAAACTGTTGAGTCCAAATGCGAAGCTCAAACTCCGATTGGATTTATTCGCCAAGCTGTCCTTCAGCGGAGATGTGGGCTTCATGGAATCATGGAATGCATTGAAAAAGACATGCGCAGTCCAATGCAAGATTGTGTGTGTGCATATGTGGACAAACACTATCTTCCACTGGTTGAACATGGTTAACCCACTGCATTTTCAGGTCAAGTAACAGGCACCTACACAGAGGTCTACTACCAGACAGTTCCATCACGTTTTGTTTCAGCCAGTGTGAAATGAAGTGCCCCTAAACTTCTCAAAGGACAGTTTTGATCCCGGAGTCCTCTATCCCAATCATCCAAAAGGCATAGCCCCGAGGCCGCAAGTGTGCAGGTGCATTGCTGTAGGCAGCACCTGCCTGGGATGCATGCAATGGTTGCAGACAACTGCGGCACGTCCAGGCCAAAATGGGAGTTCAATCACTTCACGGCCATCTCGTGACAGTGAGTCTTCAGAGTCTTCAATACATCGGTCACAAAATGGAGAATTCCAGAATGCTGCATGCGAATCAAAAATTAATGAGCAACCTCTCAGCTATCACAAACAGTTCCAAACAAAATGATAGTGCATGATGATTTGGGGGGTCCTGCCTCTAACCTACCCCATCACGATTGACCTGCGTCGTACATTTGAAAAGGCTGCTGGGAGCAAAGGACTTGGGAAATCTATTCATACGACCTCCAAACTATTCAATGTCATTTATTCCTGAGTCTGTTACTGTTTCGTTCCCCCACTCCCTCCCCCACTCCCCCACATTGAACAAGCCATTCTGCGGTCTCTGGCCAAAAGAACGCTGACCTCGGCGGAGATCCAAAGCTCAGTCCTCAAGGTGCGGAATCATATGGAAGATTAGGACACCAAATGTCAGAGAACTGAGTTCCAGAGCTCTTAGGTTGGAGGCCATTGCTATTGATTGACTCAAAAGAAGATTGTTCTTTTATACCAAATGTACAGTATCTTCTGTGTCTCTCAAGAGTCTTCCGATTTCCAGGTAGGAGATTGCTGCTTGATCCTGTGGAAAGTCTCCTCAAGCCTTTGAGATCGCTTGAGGCACTCCCGGTTCAAAAATCTTAGAGTGCGGAAGCAGCTGTCCTATGAGGAAGTGAGAAGCTGGCACTGCGACATCCACATGACCTTGGAGTTTCAGAGACGTGTCGTTGAAGTTGATGGTCCATCCAAGAATAAACTGCGCCGCCCAGCTTTGCAAATACTCCTCACCGGAGATGCCCTCCTGCAGAGCCTGCATGGCCGGCGCATAACTTTCATAGAGCTGCACCGAGACCTGGATCAAGATGGGTCGCCAGTTACAGCAACCCAAAGAAAGGCCTAGACCATCCTAGACCCAATCACTGAGCCAAAGACCTGTCTGCATGGTTGGGATCTGCTGGAAGCTTGTTATGATCACGGTTTCAAAGGCTATAACCAAGTGGCTACCCCAATCACACCTGGACAAGGGTTCCTATTCTTTTGGGACAAGTGGCCAGGTCAAAGGTTCCAGGAGGTGCAGCTGCTCACATGTAGGCATAGCTGTTTCGACCACGGTACCGAAACTCGGGCCGATAGTCCTCGGTGGCTCAAGTGTGCAAGTTCTTACAACTCAGCGGGCAAGGCAATAGAAGATTGCACGTAAGCGAAGAGAACAGGCACAAAGCAAAGCAGTCTGGAAGTTTTGCTGAGAGTCAGGAGGATTCGAATTGTTCAAATACCGGTTGAAGTGAGGTGTTGTGGAATCAAAGTATGGTTTGAGGAGGAGCCATAGTCACCAAATATCCAGCTGCTTTTGCTGCGGCTGACATGTCCACGACCAGCTGCAAGCAGGCTGGGCTGAAAACATTGTAGGGAGATGTCAAGTAGTCGTTGCCCTCGAGATCCCAGTCAAACCCATCGAAAGGCATGGGCAAGCCTTGATTCCATTCGTTCCAAGCGTGAAACCATTCAGTTCCAGTGAAAGATGTGTCAGGATGCGGTGCGTCCCAACCACCAATGCTCAGCAAATGAGCTGTGGAAGGCCTTTCTCTTTGATGGCTTTGCGAACTCGCGCAACGCACTCCAGATCAGGCAAAGGGCCTGAGATCTTCGGCTTATCTCCGTCTTTCACCAAGTTGGAGCTGAACCAAAACACAACATTCACGCCTCTTTCAACCGCTTGGATCGTCTGGGTGTCGTTGCATGCTCCCCAGTTCTGCCAGGCTGCAATGATTGGACCATCTGGCAACTTGATTTCAGCCGCGACCAGTGTGAAACTAATGCAGCTGGCCAGCAACAACGATGGCACCATGGCATCCAAAGGAAGCTAAAGTGGACTGAAGGAACGAACTGTCGCAGCCAAACATGAGATGATCAATCCAATTTCATGGCCATAGAAATTGTCAAACATCGTACACACAACCCCAAGATTTGGCAAGCTTCGGCAAACCAACGTAGTCTAATCTCATTTAACCCACGTTTGCTGACACGAAACAGCGCTTCGGCCTTTGTTGAGGCGCTTCATCCCAAACCCCATTTTCTTGAGCCTTTCCTTTCGCAGGATCCCATCTCAGTGAGAGCTCCTTGGCCACTATCGCAAAGTAGAGCACGATAATGATGCTGGAACCAGAAAGCAGTGTGCTTATGGCTTATGCATCAGTGGTTGTGAGCCTTCAGGGGATCTGTTAGCTTCATGTCCCAAACGTCACACATGAGCTCTCGGCAACAGAGTTTGGCACCAAAGGTCGTATGGAAACGGGATACATCATCATGGTGATCTCTAGATAGACTCTAGGAGTTCCAACTGAGGAATCGAGTCTTCTCAGGGAAGACCAACTCCACTTGCGTCGCTTGTGTCTCGGTTGAATCCTTCTTTGAGGATTCTTGGAAGTAAAGAATGCCCGCGATCACCAGAATCACCTGTGCACACAGAGCAAAAGCCTTGAGATTCCCTGAAAATCTATCCGGTGAATTCCGGTGATATCAAATAACAGAAAGGTACAACATCTGCAACGAAACAAAACAGTGAGTGCTTTGGTGATGTCGGTAGTTCTTTGCAAACTCCTCCCAACCAACTCCCTTGCATCAGAAATTGCTCCGATGGTGGACCTATGGAAACAAATCAGGTTGATCTGGTCAAACTGGCCAATCGGCGACTTGGAGCTCCGGCGATGACTAAGATTGCAACGATGAAGACGGCAATCGTCCATTTCCTTGCAGAACTGGTCAGACCGAAAATCAAGGAACCAAAACTCGCAAAGCATCAGGGCCCTCAAGGGCCTTGAGTCCGATTCAGTGAAGGCTTGGAACGCACACGTGGTATTGCAAGCATGGTAAAGGCTGCAGAAACTGTTGGTTCCGGCACTAAGCCTAAGACATAAAGGTCATCTTGGAAATCGCTTTTGCTTGATTGGTGGTGACAGCTGAAAGGCCCGGTCTTCAACTGAAACACTCCACAAGTACCTAACTGTAGATCCTAAATAAAGCTTGCCTCAAAGTGGCTAACAGCTCCTCAGTCCACAATGCATTCCCCGTTTTCTTCCTATTAGCCCGGTTCCATCACCCTCGACAAAGGAGCCTCCGGTTATTCGCATAGATCACGGAGGTCATGGTGGAGGTGCTTGGCCAACTCACAAGACTGTCCTGAGGCCAACGTGGGGCGCTACGTGTTGATCCACACCCAGATGACATCAGATTCCACTGTTGTTGCGGTGTTTGCTTTAGCCACTATATAGTAATATCACTAGTACAAAAGAAATGTTATGTGCTGTTCCATCACAAACCAAGCTCGACTGACTCACACTTAGCTACTGTCGGTGAGTCTGACTGGTGTCCCGAGTATGACCCAGAAAAGTGTGGCTCCGCGTGCGGCTCCACATCCCAAGTCCCTTTCTTCAAGGTTCAGAGTTGGACATCTCCAATGTTAAAGGCAGCCTTAGAGCATCACAAACCAGAACTGCAGAGTGAGAAAACATGTTCCGACACAGCTGCCCTCGGGCAAAACAAGATTAGGATGGATGCTCTTGGCATCGATGGTCTGAGAAAACATCGAAACCTCAAACTGCCAAGGCGCGTCGAAGCTCTGCCCCTCGCCTTCAAATTCAAATCATAGGATTCTGTGGGAACGTGGGATGGTTCGAAACATTGCCATCGAGTTGGAAACATGCTCTTTAAATGGCTCTGCAGTGGGAACACAAGTCAAATATTGAACAACTGCGCACTGTCTGGAGAGAATACCTACGTATTCATCAATCGATTGTTCATAGGTATTTGGCTCACAGTTGACCAATGTTGATAATGTCATACACACCACTACCAATCCATAGTCCGTGAGCATGCATGTTGCCGAAGTTGTGGACACCCATCATGTGTATATATATATACATACAGTATATGAGGTACAATCGGAGCTAGTCACACGGCTGTGAAATGCAAGAGGAAAAAGCAAAGTTCTCCTTCTGCAAGGTCAACACTACACACACTTGTTGGCAGGATCCCATCAACATCGCCCGCGCTCTCCATTGGCCAAAAGCCCTATATACATTGGATTCACGGATCTACAAGTGCGGTCAATCTTCGCCTCGATGCAACCATGTATGTGTTGGATGAACAGTAACATCGTATCTTGAGACACCCACATCTGCCCAACCGTCATGTTTGCCTGGAGAAGGACGCTCACCAAGTCTGCAGCCTGAAACATGTCAGAAATACACTCAACTTGACTTCCCCTCAACATCCTTCAACAGTTCTTTGTGTCTTTGATATGGACAACCAGGGAAGAGATGAACTACCTGACCAGATCCTTCCAACCACTTTGCTTCCCCTCACAACAGCTTCCAAACAGCTTCCCACTGTTGAGGGTCTTCTCCCAAGTCTCCGTTCAGGTGTCTTTTCTTCCAAGTGATGCTGCTTTCTTGACAGCTGACGTTCTCTTGACCATCAACGAAATCAACCTTGTGACGCCAACTGGGATGCTGGCAATGCCGGCAGCTTTGTTGACAGGGGTGGCACTGCTACACAGCAGTTCCCACTGCTCCTCAGCTCAACTCAGTCGGTAGATGCCTGTCACTGCCGAACTGGAGTCCACTCTATATAGCAGCACCTCTGCCAACCACATTGAGAGAGTGCGGTGTAATATTTAATGGTTCAACAGTGCAGCTGAGTCACACAAGGTGGAAACATAGACATGTACAACAATCAAACGTGCGTATTCAGATACGCAAGTGAAAATGTTGCCACGTCATATCGGCAGATCTTAATCTCCGTTTTCTTCAGCTCTTTTACTGTTCTCCTCTGTGGCAAAGTCCGGAGTGAGGGCGGCTTGCGGGAAGTCAAACTTCCCTGCACTGGCTCCACCTGAGCAGTGCCAAAATGCAAGTGCCATCAATAGCCTAGGTGAGGCAACTGGGAAAAGTATCCCAAAAATAGATGTTTAAAAACAAAAAGACTCAGGTGGAAAACTGAAAACTGGAATGATTGGAATGAGTCCTTCATCGAGCAAAACGTGAGAAGTGCTTCAACAGTTCCTCTCTGGCAATTCGAAGACATGACAATTCCATGCCTGTCCGCTTCAGTGCCAGAACTGATGCATTCCGTGCCATGACCAGCCGCGCATCTTGCGCTACACCAGGACCACCCTGGCGCAAATCCGAGCTCACAAATCGTGTGAAGGCTGAAGCCAAGCGTCCTTCCAGACACAAGTGGGAGCAGGACAATATGGACTGATGGTTGTCGACATCGTTGCCTTATTTTTCGGAAACTGGAAAACAACCCACAAATCACCGGATGATTCCCTTCATGGAACCTCAGCAGAAAGGACTTGGTCGCAAAGACCCAAATCCTTTTTAGGCTGATCCGGCCAACAACCTGGGAGCATCAGGATCATGACGTGTGGTAGGTCCGCCTTTTGTTTCCACTCATCCTCTCACCTGCATCCCTGTCCAAAGCTCACATTGTAAACTAAGCGAATACATAATAAGTCAAAGCCCTGATACAGCCATCCAACCCTTTGACTTGATCCCTTGGCGTGGCACATGCCAATTTTTCCCGCTTCACTGCCTCCACAGTGATGTACACATCACCCACATCTAAAAAGAACTTCTTCACTTGGTCCGCGTCCCTCCCCGCCACAATGTCTATGCAAAGCTGGATGAAGCTGATTCGCCATGTGTTCCGGGATGATTGAACCCGAACGTCGATGAGCAATCCCTAGTTAGTCCCTCAAAGAAGGCGCAATATCCTATATAAGCGTCTGCTGTCATACTGATTGATGCATCCTGGTGGACTAAACTGATAGGAATCCCAACAAGAATGGCACAATGCAATATGACTCCCGGCTTGCTTCGCTTCAAGACCTGTCCTGACCCGCGCGGAAGTGACAAATTTCGCTTGAGCAAGCAGGTTCCTGGCTTTGTGAACTTGTTGAGAATTCGATGGATTCTGTGAGTGTGTTTTCTTCTGCATTCCGGGCCTGGGACTGAAAACAGTACTGTCAAGTATGAACACTTCTATCGTCACTGCCCGGGGCCGCTGGTGTCGCTTGGTGTCATGGAGAGTTCGCATAGCCAGCCTCACCAAGGAGCCATCGCCACATCCTTGGCGAAAGCTTCCTGAAAAGTCGGAAGAGGAAGCGCCATAAGCAATACAGTTAACAGAGAACTAGACTTATATATGTTGTATTAAATATATATATATATTTTTTGTATACCACATATGACTCAAATGACATAGACAAAAATATTACAATATATATATAGAGAGAGAGAGAGATCAAAGGAATTTGTCGTTCCTGTTCGTCACACACTTGCGGATCCAATATTATGTTTCTCCGTAGAGAAATGCTCACTTTTTGCTCAAGTCATTCAGCACCAAAGGCATGCAGTTCGCTTGGGCCTTGCACGAGGAATCCTATCCTTTTTCTGTGAACTCCCTTCTCACCTCAAATCTGATTCTTGTTGGCGCCTGGACGCCTTGCTGGCCACAGGTGATGAAGATCACTCCCATCTCCTTGAGCACTCTTCGGATGGTCATTTAAAGCCTTCTGGTGCTAGTGAAATCCCAACTCGACCAACTTCCCTGTCTAGAACACCTTCAACTACGAAAGCCCGACATTGTCCGTCTTCACTATCCCAAGCCATCAAGACACATCCAACTCAGTGACTTATCATAGCGCTCTCCATGTCATGTGGACCTCAAATCGCCTGAGAAGCGCTTGTGCAGTTCTGACCTAAGGCTTTGTTGGGATGAGAGTGTTGCAGAAAGAGTCTGCGGGTGTTCAGCTCCAACTGCTCTGGACAACATTGGAGGCTGTTAACTGTTTCAGTAACAATGATTAAATGCAATCAGAACCTTCATCCGAAGATTCGCCCCTTGTTCGCGAGTAGCACCACACACAAAAGCATATAAATATCATATAACAACAAGTGTTGGAAATAATCTCCCAACCTTGGGTCACAACATCCATGCATCCATGTATCAAAGTCATATGTAGCTAGTGCAGTAATAGATAAGGGTTTTCAGTTTTCACGTGTTTTCACCGTGTTCTGCCATGTCAACTTCACATGTTGGAGACAAATGCTGGTTTGTGAAGAGCCTGCACGTATAATCGAGTAGAGAACACGAACCCATTGAATGGGTCACAGAAAGTCTGTTGCATATGTCCACCTCCAGCTGAGCCAAGGGTTACGTCTGAGGCCTGCACGCCAGCTCCTGACGGCTCTAAGCTCAAAAGGAGGGTCAAGGTCTGCTGAAATGACTTGTGGGTGGTTTGCACGGTTTGCAGGGTACACAATTGTGGTGCAGCAGGCTCAGCAGGTTGAGCAATGCGTGGGTTGTTTGGGCTTGCTAGCTGACATTCGCAGGAAAAGGATGGATGCCACCAACCAACGAATGTAATTAGGTCTATTCCGGTGCAACCTTCATCCTCGCGGCCCTCGTCCATCCTTCACCAGGTCTGCTGACTCGTTGTTCAGGAAGGCGGTGCCACCCAGGATGCAAACCCGCAGCCTGGCGGGCGAAAGCGCCCTGCCCCTGCAGTGGTCATTGTGCTTGAAACTTGGAAGGCCAAGTGCAGCGATGTCAACTGGAAATTTGCTTGGAAGTGTGAAACTAATAGGATTAATAGGGATGGCCTTCAATAGAAGTGTGAAACTTGGCCGCTTCATGAGGGTCCGGGAAAAGAAAAATACTGAAAAATAGTACGCAGCATCCTTGAAACCCAAAGATGCACCCAGCCTGGCTGCAAGACGAGTCCTGACATCCCCGCTTCCTCTTCCTTCGCCTGAGGGGTTCACGGGGACAATCGATGATGTCTGGAGAGCAATCGACAGGCCAACCCTAGGACCAAGCAACTGAAACCACTTGCACACAAACTGATCGCATTGATGCAACCACTCACATGGCTGCTGTGGCGAGGAGTCCAACAAAGCCAGGCATCCCGACCCATGTCGGCTGGGCACCGCAAGTGGGCAGGACAGAATATAGCTCAGGATGTCTATGGGTATTTTGGCCTTGTATACGTTCTACCCCTAGGAATTAGCAAGGGGGTGAACAACTTGCTTCCTTCCATCCTTTGCTTGAGATGTGCTTGAGAACTTCAGGTCCCATGGAAAGGAAACTGAAACATATGGCAAAGGCAGAAAGGCAAGCAGATACCTCATCTTGCGCCCCTCTGGTGTCTAGTCCCTCTGGTGTCTAGTCCTCATATGGCAATCCTACAGCTACGAGCCACGGCTGCAACGGCCTTCATTGACTCATGGCTAAGCGGCGGGACGCAGGGTGTCAGGTTCATCTGCTCTACTCTGCTCTCCTGGACCGAGGAAGTTGAATGTGATTTCGACCTTGAATCTAGAATCATTGGAAGTTCAAGAAAATGTCAAAGGGCCCTAAGGCTTCCAAGGGCCGCCGAACAAAGCAAGCTCTGAATGTGCGGTTTGGATGTTCCTGAAAAGACAGGTTGCCCAAATCGTAGCTGCTCAATCATCTGAATCGCCTTCAGGTTTGCTGTGTTAAAGCTTGGACACGTTCATACCCTGGGAGCACCGGCAACTGGAGGCTGCAAACGATCAGCTTGGCTCCATCCTCAGTTGCAGTCGATCCCAAGCTGAGACGTGCGTTTGGTCATGTGAGGTGGCCCAAAGAGTGGCCGATCCTCCTGAGACATGATGCTTGCCATGCACGAAATCGTGCGGAATGACAATGTAGCAACCACGGGTGTAGATGTAGGAACAGCAATCCCATTAATATGTTGTTCCATCAAGAAGGCCTACTTTACAAGTCGCAGCGACTCACCTGATGACAACATATTCCATCATATTCCAACAATTGATTTGCATGCTCCAAAACAAAACCCATCGTCCATGTCAATCTATCTCCCAGGACACTTGGACATCCCTTGGAAAGAATCTCAGCAAATACCAATGCGTACGGTGAACAAGCAGTTAATTACTAATACTAGACTAGTCCCATGTTGAGCTCGCACACTGGCAACCTGTTGCATCCAATGTCCAACTACCAGTACAGGCTGCGTGGAATGACTGCATTCATGGAGGCTTGAGTGATGGAGGGTTGATGTTGCGAACACTCCAAGCCTGCAGGTTCAGAAGCTTTCTTCCCCGGAATCAAGTAAAGTTCCTGTATGTGAGGGCCCTGATCATGCAAGCAAGTGACCATGGGATACATGGGGAAGAAGACGTTGAAGAGAAACAGCATGACCTGAGTGTGGCACCGGGTTCACTTCGGTGTTAACGGCTCGTGGTGTTCAAGTCAAACGTCTGCTGCTCCAAAGACTGCAAGCCGTCTCTGAGATGTCGTGCGTTCAGTTGGATGGCACGGGCCAAGAAGGAATACCTGGGCTCAGCATCGAGTCAGGCCCAGAAAGGCCGTGGTGCAACCGCCTCTTGCTAGATCAGCAGGGACAAGTGAGCCTACGAAGAAGCAGGACCATCCGCGCTGTCCTTCCCGTTGCTCGCCAAGCCCATTTCGTCTTCACCAAGGTGCATGAGCCAGCCACTATAGCTGTGGAAGCACCTTGGCAGTTTAAACGAAGTGAAAGCATAGGCCATTGCAGCGCACAGGTCAGATTCAAAAGTGCTGTTTTAGGATGAGAGGGATACAGTGCATGAGCAGTCACCGCCAGCACTTTTGTTCCTCTGCACGAGCTTGCACAGTTCGTGCATATGTTATTGCAACAGGAGATGGTTGAAATCTGAAACAAAGTGATGCTGTGTGTGTGTGTGTGCGTCTCCAGTTGATGAGGGAACAAATCACGGCAACTTTACCAACTCAACACGCCTCAAAACACAGTTGGTCGTGGGGAACGTCGGGACATCAGACTGGAAGACACATTGACTCTTGGCCCTTAAAACAGGCCGTTGGCCAGTTGCTCATGGCCTGTGGCAACATTGCCGTCTCATCCTCCCACCTAGGAGCAAACAAAGGTGTTGTCAAAACACACGTTGCTGGTCTACTGGTCAAAGTCTTATGTCTTCTGTTTTACAAACCGTATCAACATAGGCTCCAAACCCTATTTCGTTCGCAGCAAACTGTAGCAGAACGTGAACACCAGATCCTGCACCACCAAAAGGTATATATAGTAGATACCACAATCCTGGCCCGAAGGTTTGTCGGATCCATTTTTAGACAGCTGTTCTATGCTAAGCCGAAGCGTCTGCATTTGTCTCAAACAAAGTTGTTGACACCTGAGAAAGGAAGAACAAGGCCAGTAGAAACAAGCACTGTAAGCAGGTCCTAGTGATAAGGTAAAAGGCAAGGAGCAGTTGACAAAGTAATAATACCAACAACTGCGACCAAAGTCTATAAGCAAGCATGCTTCCAGCCTAGCCTATTGGCTGGCTTTCGTAAATTTCATTGTCGCGTGCTCTAAAAGTGAACCCAAATGTATCTCAAAACCGATTGTTTGAGAACGAAATCCCTTCTCCTTTCCAAAGAGCTTGCATTTGTCAATCCAGAAAAAACATCCCCGTCTTCCATCACGGAAACCACATGAAATCACCATCCCAAAATCTCATAAGGTTCCCTGATCCATCCGTTTTGTCCGCTGCATCCCTGTTTGGGGCCCCTCCGCCTCGCTGGCATCACAGGCCTCGGCTCCGCAATCGCAGGGCAGCAGCCGCTCTGGCGCCTTCGACGCCCGTTCGCGCTGCCGCCCGCAGCTGCAGGTGATCTGCGGCAGTGGGTCGGCACCTGTCAAATCGGATCGAGGATAATTTCCCCTTTTACTTGGCTAAGGATCATCAGAGGTCTCTATTTAGGGGATCCTTGGAAACCCAGAATGACCCTCTTCAATACTCTCCACATGGGCAAGTGGACAGGTGGGTTTGTCGATGGTCCGAATGCCAAAGCAGTTTGACGGTCTTGGGGCTGATCCCGTCTTTGCTGTAAAACCTTCACTTGTTTGTCAGTATATATTTAGAATCGTGGAACATCCTAGAACTTCCGAGACAGGCAAAGGGGAGAGAGGAGACTCTGACGTTGGGGGAGTTCGAGCTCTATACCTGTTATTCACACACAGCACCGGAGCAACGCCAACCCCATCGCTCATGGCCTTTGCTTTTCTTCTCAGGCTCCTTGGAAGGCTCCTTCGGTTTTGGAACCCAATTTTCCTCGCCCGGAGGACATAGGCAACCAGTGCTGGAGTGGTATGGGTCTTTTCCTAGGTGAGTGCAAGATGCCCAGTTCGTGAGACAAGCTCCTGTGACTTCGTCTCAAACAAAATGGATTTGATTTCACACAGGGCAAATCATACATTCCAGTGCATTTTTTCTGCTCGCAGCTCTGCAGTTTCAAAAAATGTGGATGTAATGTTCAATTCGGAATTTGGCTTCAAAAAGCTATCTTCAACATCTATCTCATCTGTACTATATATTGTATGTATGTATATATATATATATGTTTGACCGGACCTTCTGACTCTCCAAGCTAAGCGGACATTTCTTCTCCGCCCCCGCAAGCTTGTGCGGTTGAAGCTGACCAAGTGCCTCTAAAAAAGGAAAAGGGCACGAGCTTCGTTCCCACCTGCTTTCAAGAGCAAGAGCCAGGCTTAGGCTGCAGGGTGGGTGTGGTGGGCCATTCTTGGCCGACGAAGGTGGAAAACATGAAAGTCATGTTTGACCTGACCTTCTGACTCTCCAAGCTAAGCGGACATTTCTTCTCCGCCCATGCAAGCTTGTGCGGTTGAAGCTGACCAAGTGCCTCTAAAAAGGAGAGGGGCGCGAGCTTCGTTCCAAACTTCGTTTGAGCGGGCCAGGCAAGCAAAGACTGTCCAGCACGGCCGTCCGCGGAGCGGACGGTCAAACGTCCTCAAGAGTGAGGGCCTGGAAACGAATGCCCTAAACAAGGAAAAAGACATGCAATGTTCAAAAGCCTCTGCCTCGCGGCGGCATCTAAACTAGCCAGAACTGCGCTTGCAGCCGTCTCCTGCAGGTACGACTCAAGAGTTCCTTGAGTCCTCAGCCGAAGTCGCCAAAGGATGTCTTGAATAGGCACCCTTTTCCTATACATCATGACGGCTGCTCCTCCACGCAGTCCACCTGGTGTCAATTTGAGCTCTTTTGGAATGCTGCACAGCTTTAAAGCGGCCCAACGCCGCCTGTACAAAGAAGGCGATCCACTGAACAAAGGGGCATCCTTGGGATAGTGTTCATAGATACTGCAGAGTAGACGTGAAGCTACAGTCGTGAATCTCCATGTGTTGTACGCGAGCTGGTTGCCTACCCAATGCTTTGAACTGCCGAAGATTCAAAAAAATTCCAGCATGGTCGACATCAAGTATGTCAGACGGGAACAGCATGTCAACACGACAACACCTGATCACCTCTCCTACTCTTCCAGCACCATAGTAGGCGACGAGAGTTATCCCGACCCGGCTGTACCAACCAAGGTGCCACCCCACAACGATCATGGCTTTGACCAATCCTTCAGGCACTGGAACCCTGTGAGTGACTGGCTCAACACGTTCTCAGCGGGAGACTAGGTCCCAACATGGTGAAGTTGATGCACGCACCGAAGGCACCCATCTCTGGCAGCACAAAATGAGGTGCCGGAAACTGCTCAAAGCACCGCCTCTCTCAAACTCACAATTTCCAAAAACGCACAATGCAGCCGCTAAAAACTTTGGCGCTCTAATCTATAGGGAGAAGTTCTTCCGGGGGCATACTGCTGACAAGCCTACCAACCCATCCAAGAAAACGTGTCAAGGCGTGAGACTCTCTCATCAGCGTGGCTGCACTCAGAAGCTGAGATACTGCGGCGATCTCACGGGCGGTGTCACGGCTACCGACAACGAAAACAAATTGGGGCGGCGCCCCAAACTTTGAAAGCCCCCAGCCTGAGCAGCTCTTTGAGCTTTGTACGAAGAGGAGTTTGAAAAAGATCCTCAGAGGCGCTGCGCTGCGCTTCCATTCGAATGTCAAGACCCAAGGTGCTCTGTTCCGAATGAGGGCACGAGCAACTCCAAACGATCCGGAGAACAGGTCAGGGGCGCCAGGAACATTGAAGTCCTTGAAGTCTGCGCCAAAAAAGAACTGTTTGCTTGGGAATTCTCTCAACAAAATAGCAGCGCGACTGTCTATAGATCACCTCCCTCAACGTTCAGAGGGATGGTTTTGCAGAGCTGTTTGTCCCTGAGTCTAGAAAAAAGTTTGGAACCACTCTTCATCTCAGGTCGCACTGGCGTAAGGAGCTCTGCTGCGGTAACATCAGCTGTAAAAACTGCTTTCTCTACTTCCTCAATCCATTTGTCAAGCTCTTCAAAGTCACCTTGTGAAGCTGCGAACCACCATGGAGGCAGAGGTATATCAGGCGGTTCTGGTACAGAGTCTCTGGTTGGCCCGTCAGCTCTATTGAGTTTACTGGGGAAGTACATGTGCGAGCTGTAAATATCACTGCCCAACATGTATGGAAGAGACTTGACCAATTCCCTGTTATGCCTACGTGATGCTGTTCTGCCTTTCACCTATGCGCCCAGGCAAACTTGTGAACCAAGTCCGTAGAGAAATCGCTTATGCTGATGTTGCTGAGCCAGACGCCTTTCTTCTAGCAAGTGAGCTTTCAACTCCAAGATGTTGATGTGCTGAGGCCTGAGCACCTGTTTCCTCCACCGCTCTTAAAAATAAAGTGTTCTAGCTAGTAAAACCCAAAGCGGCCTAGCATCAAAACTCTCAGCAGGAAGCTCATCCTCCGGCGCCAAACTCCCATTCGCTCGCCGCCACGCCTGGTGTGGTGGCGGAAGCTTGGCACAACGGTCTTTGCGCAGGCCCCTTCTTGATACCTCGGCAGATGGCTTGTGGAGCATCAGCTCTGACAGCCGCAAGCCACCCGGTGGATGCATCAGTTGCAGTGATGAAGGGGGTGTGTTGCGCACGAAGGTTGCTCACAGCTAGAGATCCTAACAAAACCAAACACCAAAGTTCATCGATGATGACGTCTGAAAGCCTCAACACTGTGGTTTGATCTGTAATTGCAACACCTTCAATAATGCTGTTCATCACGCTCATCAATCTTCTCCGCACTGACAACAATGCAACCCAGGACCCCGCTAAAGCTTCGAGGAGGCTTACAGTGCAAAGTCCTAGCATGGCGACCCTTGCCGTGATAACCACCAAAGGCCACATTCTCAGCGACGATCCTCGCACTAACCCCTTTTTGCCGTCAAGCTCAATGCCCCAAAATCTGGCATCTGTTTGGTTCCTGAACTCCTTCTTGAGGTTGACCTCCAGCTTGCATCCAGCATATGCTTGCAGAGCTTTGTCAAGTCTCTCATCTGAAAGGGTCCGCCTCAGCCCGGATTCGACACCCGGGAAATCTTTGCAAAGCATCTTCTCAAGAAGCACCAGATCATCAATGATCACTCCAACCGACATGAGCCCTCTGGGTACGTCGCCTTGCGTGCTCAACATCTCATGAGGCTCAACAACGCCCGCCCGCAGCATCAAAGCCAGGTGTGCACACTGAGCAAACTCGCAAGCGTTTTGGTCGCCCTTAGCCAAGGCGCAAAGCCCACAGTAAATGGGCTCAGGCCAGCCGGCAGGAGCCGTGCCAAAGACATAAGCCGCTTCGTCCAACGTCAAGGGATCTGCGAAGGCATTTCGCCTGGCGCGCTCTTCTCCCACGTGGAATTGATAAAAGAAATCTCGCAAGTCCTCTCCAGAAGCAATCAGAATCTCGTCGTCCTCCAGGACTATGTCTGAAAGGATAGCTGCTGAAGCCATAGACTTGCACCACTTCTGCAAAGCTTTGTCAGCCATGTTAGCAGGGCGAGCATCTAAAATCAATCTGTCACGGGTGAGATTCTTGGGCGCCGCAAAAAGGCCAGACAAAAAGGAACTTCTGACATTGTCCCTGTGCACGGGCTTGAGCCGTCCGGAGTCACAGAGCTTCTTGAGCAGGTCCAGCTTGTTTTGCCTGGTGGCACGAATATGCACCGCAGGCGGCCGCTCATGGATGTCAGCCCACGTCTTGCCCACAGCTAGAGGTCGTTCATAGACTTGAGCAGTTTGAGGGTCCAAGAACGGCAACGGGTCAAAAGCAGGGGGTGAAGGAAACTCCAACCTGTCAGGCTCGATGGCCTTGGCTGGACTCACACACACTTTGCTTACTTTGCCAATAGGTGCACCAGCTGTCAAAGAAGAGCTTTCATAGCGCAACGCATTGAGGGAATCTTCAAACGTCTCAAGCTTGCTGGCGCCCCGGCCCACGAGGTCTGCATCAATGTTAATGGGAAAATTACTGTCAAAGGCCAAATGCTGCAAATTGTGAACAATGCTCCATTGCTTTGCTGACAGGCGAGCCCCCAACTTCAAAATTCTGGGAGCCACACTAGGAGAGCCCAAGACAAACCAGCCCAGAAGCACCACCTGAAGACAAATCAGGCGTTTCCTTGCCAGAGATGATGTGTCTGGACGCCCTCCCCGGAACGCCTCAGGGGAGGAGACACACAGCACCGGCACTTGACGTGAAGCTCCTCTGCGGGACCTTCGGGCTCTGGAGAATAGTGTGCGAAAAACCACTAAAGGTGCAATGACTTTGTAGCAACCAGCGTGGCAATGACTTCATGATTGCATGAACATTGATGGAGCCGGAGCTAGCTCGAGCGCCCGGAACTGTCGCACTTGTCGGCGAGGCAGGCATCTGCTCCACTTGCATCCCATCCAGAATTAAGCCTCCGGGGTTGCAGCGTTGTCCCCGAACCGGCGAGGCTTCGCTTTCGCCTTCCGCTTCGGAGACGGCTGCTCCTCGGAGAGATCGCCGTCTTCCCTCTTTGGCTTCTTGCGCTTCTCGATGTAGTCGTCCGTGTCCTTCAGTTAAACCTCGGACCATCTTGGGTCCAGCAACTTCGAAAAAGGCTGTTCCCCCATCGTCACGTCCGGTGGATGTTCATGCGGTCGTCTGGGTCCGCCATCGCCGCCTCCACTGCAGCTGTCACTTTCGAGAGTGTATTCGGTGGGAGAGCACGATTGGCCCTCAGACGATGCCATGCAGTGAATGGAACGGCCACGAGCAGATGCCCCTCAAGGCGAGTGATGTAAACGACCTGAGAGGAAACAGTCGGGGTGTCAAAAGAAAGGATTCCAGCCGGGTAGAAATGACCGTTTTGAAAAACATAGGGCTTGGAGAGCTCTTCAACCGAGTGCTCACTGCCCTCTCCCTCGTCTTCCAGCAGTGCGGGATTTGTCCCTCAATGAGGCCTTCCCAAGTGAAGCCCCCCGCTGCCACAGCCAGCTTGATGTCTTCGACGGCCGGAAGGCCGACAAACATTGACTCTCCGCAATCCGCACCACGCTTCACCAGCGGCTTTGCTGCATGATGCCCACTTGCTGAACACTCGAATTGGGGAGGAAGCTTGATTGTCAATCCCACGAATGACCAACCAGTATCAGGATGATTGGGGAATGCGATCACGACCGGACTCTCCTCTGCGCTGCCCTTCCAAAGCCCTCCGCAAGAAGCAACCAACGGCCTTTGCGGCCGCTTCTCGCTCTGACTCCAGCGGGGGAGAATGCGAGCGAACCCCTGCGGCTGTCAACGGCTTTGGCCTTTCAGCTGAGATATGAGGTGCCTCTGAATCGACAATCTCCGACACGAGCGTAAGCGGACCGGAGAGCTGCCGATCTCGATTGGTCCAACCCTTGATGCACCAGCTGTCGAAGCTCTCTGACTTCACTACGAACCCCTCTAAGCAGTTGCTGCAATCCTGCCACCTCTCCCCTCACAAGATCTAGCTCGTCCCTCAACTGTGCGTCAGTCAACACCTTGGGGGGCATTCAATGATCCAGGACCCTGTAAAGCGGCCTAGAGCGAGGAGCCGGAGACAGCCGGCGGAGCAGAGCCTGATGTAGGCAAATCCTGCAAGCTACTAGCAGTTCCAACAGTGGGAATAGCACCACCCCAATCAAAACACCCAGAGCCAAGGGATCCAAAGACCAGTAGGAACCAATGCAGTAGGGCACAGGAGGAGCGAAGTCTATGGCGGCACGATCCAAGAACGAAAGCGCGAGAGCGGTCCCCGGGCCAAGAGCTCGGGCCAAATCCATTCTTGGCCGACGAAGGTGGAAACATGAAAGTCATATAGACTCTTAATGTGTACAAATCATCTGGGTTCTCTGATGTCTCTGTGTGTGTAACCAAAGTATACCAAAGTGGTTACAGCAAGTCCGAGCAGTGCATTGGCATGATGGGAATGGGATGGAATGGGTCTCTACCCAGCACACATCTGTCACTTTCAGGCATTCACAATCTTCAATCGCCAAGGCTCCACAGCCAGTGCAAATCAGCTCTTCTTCTCCCAGCATCAATTCGGCCGCAGGGTCGGGTACGGCGTCTGTTCCTCTGTCTCACTGACACTACAGAACCTTGTTCAGGATATGTGTGCCGGCTTCTCGAGCTTGACCAGCACTGCTGCGGATGTTCCTCCGTCCATATCTATGTACCCACTTAAGTGTCAATTGCCGCCTAAACCATCTCAACAATTTGTCGCATTTTAGATTTGAGGACACTTTCCGATGAAGCCCTGAAATCCCCTGTACGGTGTGAACACGGTTTGCCAGAATTCGTCCTTTCCAGACTTCTCACCGATTTAGCAAGTTCACTTCAAGTCGGCAGAAACACCCAGAAATCGACACTATTGGTATTTTTGCATATATCATCATATTACATATCATCATATATCCATATCACCAGAATTCAGCAACGCCCCTCTGCCGGCTCTTGGGTCACCGGACCCCTCCCAGCCAGGGTTGAAGCATGGCGGCGGTGGGGAGCCAAATGGGACTGGGACAGGACGTGCTGAGGAGCCATGATGTTGGGGAGAAAACATCAAGATGCCTTTGCGAGCTGATTTTGTTCAAAGCCCTTCAAACACGGGAACAACATGGAACAGCAGGCCAAGCTCAAATTCTTAACTCTTACTTGAGAGAAAGGAAGCAAAAAAGAAAGGTCCAAAACAAGAAAGAAAACTCAATTAATGTGATTGTGATAGTTTTTTGGAATCCTAACATAAACAAACAAGTCCGACTTGACGAGCTCGCACACTCGTCCAAGACGAGGTCTCATTTGTAGACCTACTCTGAGCACGCAAGTGGCCCACCCGTACCAGGTGCTTCTAACAGATTGTAAAGTATTGCAAAGGGAAATCTGCATAGTTAACACCTACTCTTTGCACCATCGAGAACTGACACAGAAACATTGTCGATGCCAAACGATTCCAGATCTCGACCATGTCTGTTCCATGGTCCATGTGTGTGTGTGTGTGTGAAGCATCTCACATGGATCCAACTGTGTGCGGAATGCCCCAGTGCCCCGCCTAGGTACAGGTAGGAGGAAGGTCTCACGACATGACTAACTGCGGCTCCATAAGCTCCCTCAAAGGCCAATGAGGGCACGCTGAGCGACTGTTTTG
>CAXIVM010002680.1:0-11586 GCA_964035705.1 Porites rus | reverse complement strand
AGTAGGGGTGGAATGCCTCACTTTCCGGGAATGAATTGATGGGTGATGGCCCATTGGCTCCCCCCTTGCTGCATTCCTCTCTCCCACCCACTCGCCTGGATCATCTTCAAGGTGTCTTGGTTGTTGGCCGACGTGCACTGCGCTGTCAAGGCGTCCAAGAAGGATCGGCTCAACGTCAAGGAGCCTCCAGCGGACTTCGGACCAAGGACGGCGGACGGACCGGGTGAAAAGCCTCATGCAGCTCGGGGAGAGCTGGTGGATTTGGTGTGCTTGAAGGTAGGGAGTCGGGAAGGTTCAGCTTGCAGTTCCTTCTTAGCCTTTTGAACTTGGATATCTATCTGCCACTCTATCTGCCTTATCGATACTGAGGGCAACTTGATCCTCAGGAAATGATTGATATTTGTAAAACCCACTGCATCCCACTGATCACCTCGGCAGCACTGAGTTCCTTCTCACCCAGGGCCCGGGCCCAGCCCAGGTCCGGCTCATGATCATTGGATCTTGTTGGATCGCAACTGTTGGTTTTTCTGGCGATGCCGATTGACCCCCCTGGCACCACCACCACCTGGCCGTTTCTCGGCAGTCCTATGCCAGTCCCATTCGTCGCGTCTGGTCGATGCTTGAACTTTCCGACCCCAAAACACCATCTTCGCTCGACTGCTGCGCAAGCCTGGCTCCACATGTCCTGGTTTGGAAGAACACGAACCCTTTACACATCATCACTGCACGCCGACCGAAGAGAGACATATGCCTCACATACCCCACGCCGACCTTGGGCCAAGATCTGTTCCACCATCGAGTGCATGGCTGGATGATCATTGGAGTGGCCTCGTACCTGATGGAACCCAATGGGCACGGGGCTTCAGATGAACCATCGAAGACTGGACCATAGCGACTTCGTGAGATCACACTGTATATATATATATATATATGAGTGGATATTGGGCACCTCTATCCTCCAAGTTCGGCACCCAAACATGTGACTCCAGGTACACTATGCTTGTTGGTTTTTTCCCGGGTTTCAACCCATGCATTCCAAGGAAGTGAGGACGTCAAAGCTCACGTCATTGCGCGACCCCCCCGCGCCATCTCCGGGCTTAGGACCCACCAGACCCGACGACCAGGCACCGATCTCAACAAATATGTCACCAATCAGACTCCTTCAGAGGGTATGTGTTGAGTCTATCCTAATTACCAGTAACAGTGGATGATGGTTAGTAAAGGCAAAGGCCTTGATTCCCCAAAACATGTTTACTAACAGTTACTGGTAATAGCGGACAGACTCAAGTTCTGGTCATTGAGTTCCCAATCGAATCCCTGAAAGCGAACCCCGGCCATGGACCGGGTGCCATTCCTCTCCCCGCAGGGTGCCTCGGTCAGACCCAAGGTATGTGGATCATTGTGGATCCGTTTGTTACGTGTGAAACGAGACGCTTAGGGAGGCGAACCGAAACGCGACGTACTCCGTACGTCCCTCAGAAGCAGAGCTATGGGAGTTTTGAAGATTAAACAACATCTTTGTTGCCGATCATTCAACACAAGTTTGAGATCAGCATGTGTAGCATGTACTTTATGTTTCTTAAAAAAGTTCCCCGCTTCATCCGGTCTCTATGGCAATAGATGGCGCAATCATCACGGGCGCACCAAAAGCACCAAGAACTTCTCGCTCATCTGCACGGACAAAAGACCTCAGGATGGTCCAACAACAGGATGTCAAACATACCTGGACCATCCAAGGGGTGCCCAATGGAAACCTATAGGTAGTGTGGGGTAGTACATAACCCAAACACTCCATGGGAATGCCATATACGCCGATCAATTGACCCCCAAAACCATCCCAACTGATCGGCAGTCCTATGGCAGTCCCATGGAGTGTCTGGGTAAGAATCACCTATAGAATTGCACATCCATCAAAACACAAAATGCAAGATCAACCGGCCGAACTTGGTTTTGAAGGCCGAACTCAGGACCAAAACACAGTTGCACTCCCAAGCAAAGGGTCTAGATGGACAATTTCAGTTGAAAATGGTTTGAACAAGAATATTTATTTATCTGTAAAAACGTGTAACATCGTGTAACTATATAGGGATCCGCACCGTACCTCAGGTTCGGTACCACTGGACCCGACTTTTTTGGCACCGATCTCAAAAAAGCTTCGGTTACACATCAGCTCAGATCTCTAGAGAGGGTATGTGGATCCATAGGGAAACATAAGAAGTGACCATCTGGTCCTTTACACTCCCTGGAATTCACATGGAAGTGGAGAATGGCCTCTTGGAAGACCATGTTCTACTACCAACAGGTGGTGAAGTCCACTTCCATGGACCAGTTCCAGGGAGAGTAACTTGTTTGGTCAGTTCCGGAGGACATGGATCGATGACTGGCGGGGGTGGAGACATGGACGTCTGCGGTGAAAGAAAACATGAATTGCTTGGGGGCCCAAGGCAATGCCTATCCTGCAAACAAAAGGGTTTGCTCACTGAACCATCTCAAACATCTGAAAAAAAAAAAAAAAAAACAGTTCAAAACATTCAAACCAACTCTGTTGACTTTCTACAGGGTAATTCCATACTGCTCCAGCTTTCTCAACCATCTCTGCTCCAAACTCTCGCGCCGCAAAAAAAAAAAAAAAAAAAAAACAGGGTCGCCATCTCGTCTCGTCACTAACCATCTCGTCTCGCGGATCGCAACGCTCGCGCGTCGCTCGTTAACGATCGTCATCGAACACGTTGCGCCAGCGCCTGCCAAGTCGTAGAGCCTTCGGCAGCAGTGGACGTTGCGCCAGCGCGAGGCCTCTTGCGCCGCTCCCTCGAAGCTGCGCCTCGGCTCCCCCACCACCGGACACGAGACGCGAGGGTGGAGGGTCGTGCTGCGCCTCGGCCACCTCCGTTCGTTCACCCGATGCATTCCCGTTTGGCCCACACGACCCGCATCCAGCACCAACTGCCGCTGAAAAGGCACCGTTTGGTACGTGGCACGACCTGGTCTCCTGGAGTCTCTGAGGCGTTGTGTGGCCCGGTGGAAAACGGTCTGTCAACCACTCCTTCCGGGGGGGTCCGGTCGTACCGGGTTCACACCATGGAGCCGCCGTTCTTGAGGTTCGACTCGGTTGAGGCCATGGAAAACCGATGTGGAAAGTACGCATCTCCAATCCCACTGACACACCTTATGCGCGTCGACCGGCATGGTGCTCCAAACGAAGTCTGGAACCAGTTCCGCTGTCAGGGCACAGGTCCAAGTGCAAGGACAGTTGCTGAAGGCGTGCCGCCAAAACTTGCGCTGTTGTGCCGTCCTCCTCGCTAGAACGTGCCACAGCCAAGAGCACCTTGTGACGCGAAGCTGCCCGACGACCAGACTAAGAGGTGGTTTCTGGGCACGTGTTGTCATCAGGAAACATGTGTTGGAGGATGCTGGTAGTACCCACGAATTCTTTGTCCCTCCATGGCAGGGGTCGGACCCAACACCTTCGCATGGGTCTGGACCCTCAAAACCTGTATTTGAGAGCCCGGATTCACAGGGTAAGCCAAATAGTAAGATCAATCTGGCCAAGAATGCCTAATCCTAAGTGGATGGCAGGCTCGATTGCGGCATTCTTGGCTCGATGAGACATCCATTATAGACATCCTAATCCTAACAATATAAGGCGGCAGGCGCGAGAAGGGGATAGTCTCATGCCTTGAGGATGGTGGAGAGAAAAAACGCGCACGATGGTGGGGAGTCCCCTCCTCCCAGTAGCAGTGTATTCCACAGTGAAACTCCAAAGGGGTGTTTATTCAGAATGAAAGCACAAAAGATCTGTTCAAGCTTCAAACTGACTATCGTCACCCAAACAACAAAGAACAAACCAAACTAATCTAGTATAATCGATGTGTACTGCCTTCAGGGTACCCCCTACTCCCACCCACCTCCAAATAATTAATCAATATTCTTAGGTGGTCAGGGTTATTTTTCTTATTTGGCTCCCAACAGGGTGTTTTCAAATATCTATTGGTTTCTGAGTACACATGATGTAAAAATCAAGTTGAACATCTATTAAAAGTATATTAAAAATATTAGAGTGTAACCAACAAATATTAGAAATTAAAACATGCAATGTTTGATCATGATCCCTCTAAAATTGATCATAGTGCTTTGGTGTTTGAACAAACGTTTTCAGCCGGTGTTTGTATTTTTTCATCTTGTGCCCCACGCATACCCTGCAAAGCATGTTGCAGGAAATGAACTGAATCAAAACCTCTTATGTTTGACTCAATTGAAAACCTGAGAAGCTGCGAAGCGAAAGCCAGCGCTTCCCTTTCTCGACAACTGCGCGCCGAAGCACAGCTCATCTTGCACCTGGTTGAACATACGAATGATTGTCATATGATTGGAAGTGCATTCGTTCAAGTAGAAAGATTTTAGAGCAAAATTCGAGGTGGCCTGGGACCAGAGGCTCGCTGCCCGAAACCATATGTTCAGGCCACCTCAAAAATGAAGATATGCGAAGCAAGGGTCCTGAGGTGTCTCTGTGACAAGGCTTTTGTTAAAACATTCAGTTTTTCAAGCTAAATTCAAGGTGGCCTGAGACCAGGGTTTGCTGCCCTAAAATCCTCTGTTCTGGCCACCTTAAAAATGAAGGTCTGCGAAGCGAGAAGGATGCACGTTGTCCTGTTTCCACCTCTTCGCTTCCCAGTCTTCCCAGGGTTCATAGGGAGCCAGGCCATTTTCAGAATCTTCTGGATTTGAGCTGTTCGAGTTCCTATTGAAGGGTATAGTTGGCGAGTGCGTCACCACCCGCTCCAAAAGCATCAAAGCATCACCTCCCAGAGTTTACGTATATCTTTCTCGAGCCACACATGCACAGCAAACCACAGCTTTGAAGTCTCGTTCGTGCTTTGAACTTGTATAGGCGTGTAAGAGGTATAGCAACATAGCATTTATACGGACCCAGGGTAGCTACAATTCTGTTCCCAGGTATCGCGCGCATGAGGCTTCAAAGCTGTGGTTTTCAAGCTAAATTCCAGGTGGCCTGAGACCAGGGTTTGCTGCCCTAAAACAACCTTAAAAATGAAGGTCTGCGAAGCGGGAGCAAAGGATGCACATTGTCCTTCTGCTGCTTGAATGTGGCCTTTTGTTTACTTAAAAGTTCAAGACCTTCCAGCTGTTTCCACCTCTTCGCTTCCCAGTCTTCCCAGGGTTCATAGGGAGCAATCTTCTGGATTTGAGCTGTTCAAGTTCCTAATTGAAGGGTATATGTTCTAGTTGGCGAGTGCGTCACCACCCGCTCCAAAAGCATCAAAGCATCACCTCCCAGAGTTTACGTATTTCTTTCTCGAGCCACACATGCACAGCAAACCACAGCTTTGAAGTCTCATTCGTGCTTTGAACTTGTATAGGTGTGTAAGAGGTATAGCAACATAGCATTTATACGGACCCAGGGTAGCTACAATTCTGTTCCCAGGTATCGCGCGCATGAGGCTTCAAAGCTGTGGATTGCTGTGCGTGTGTAGAGGTTATCGAGCGGTTGACGGAACGGGAACTTGAAGTACTATACCTGGTAGCTGCACTGTAGCTACCCTGGGTATCTATACCTGGCAAGGTGCCAACTACACCTTTCCATTCAGATGATGCAAATGATGCAAATTGCATTTCTTGCATCACCACCCCTCAAAAATCACCTCCAACACAACCTCAAAAAACCTTCCCTCGATGCACCCTCCTCCCCCAGCATGTGCCGAGTTTACGTGTACCTTTTGCGGGCCACCCCCCCAGACCCCCTAACTACTCACTTCGTTCGCCAAGCACAACTCAGCTGGCGCCTTCTAGGAAGGCTGGCTTTCGTAATTCAAAGTCGCTCGCTCTTTGACATCTGAACAGATTTTACAACTTTTTTACAACCTCCATCAGTCATCCAAGATGTAGATTTTCAGTAAATTATTTGGGGGTGCTCTAGGTGTTCTTGGTAAATTAGTTCAGGGTATACCTAACTGTTCTTAAAATTTGAACAAAATATAGACCCACCTCATCCCATACTCAAAAACTAACGTCTCAAAAATTTATTTGAAAACAATTATTTGGCGAACATACCCCACCCCTCCAAATAAATTGTCCAGGCGGTAGCCATTATAATCGTATATTTCAGTAAATCGCTTCTATCATAAACCTCAAGCAGCAAACTATACTTTCTCAGACTTGCTGCTTTCCCAACACACCAGAAAAAACAAAAACAAAAAACATCATCAGTCCGCGTCGCGTGGCTTGCGCCCGTGTTGGTACGCGCCGATACGCGTGGCTTGCGATCGCGTCGTCGTCCGCGTCGGGAGCGCGGCCTTGCCTTGACGGCCAGCTGCAGGGGCAAGGCCGCTCGCTGTGACGCATCCAACTGCTCCAGGGAGATCAGAACCTGTGATGCCTCATTGCCTCACTGCCAAGGTCGGAGGGTCGGTCGGAAGGGTCAAGCATTGGAGTTGGAAAGTACCAAGGGTCGGCTGGGTGTGGTATGTTGCTGGTTTTTCTTGGAGTTTTTGGGGGGTTAGTAAGGCGTATGGGCCATTTTGAGGCATTTGAGAAGTGCTTGGATTTGTGCTACTGTAGCACTGCGGTTTTGGGATTTGATCCAATCCAATCAGAATCTGCTGTGCATGTGAGGGTTCATTTGGTAGAAAAAACACTTCTGATTCTGCAAAGGGACGGCATGCGCAGAATTTGAAAGATCAGGTATGTTTCTACATTGTTTCCCTGCATGATGATGAATATTGAAATTTCAGTTGATGGTTGGCGATTTCTCTATGATTCTCCGAGTGTGATAGATGCTGGATGGCAATGATGGGTTGGAACACCGGAGTTTTCAGGGGTCCAAAGGCCTATTTGAATGGAAACTCCAAAATGAAATGTACCCAAACACTCCATGCATGCCATATGTGCTCTACATTGAGGTGGTTTTAGGGGTCAATGTAGGCATATATGTCAGTCCCATGGAGTGTCTGGGATATAGACTCCCCTCATATCCACTCTTTACTTTTAGCCCGTGCAGCACTCTGTGCTCCATGGTTTTTATATCCCTGTCACGTGCAGCATGTCTTCTTAAAATGCTTCATGTCTTCACTACTCGACCACATCGCCCCCCTCGTCATGTGCAAACTCGACCACATCCCCAGGCCCTGAGCGTCTCTTTCGGTTCGTCCAAGTGTCTCTTGGTGCTCTGCAAAAGACTGTGGTAGACTTCGGCGGTCTCCTGGAGAAAGCAGGAAGGCTTCGGGGGAGAAACATGCCAACAGCTTTGGGGTGCGCTGGGGCAGTCCAACCCGGCCGCCCGCCGCTGCCCGCCGTGCGGTTCAGCTCGTCTCCTCCATCTCCTTCCGTCCGACCTTGCGCTCGACCACCCGCTTCGCTTTTGCTTCGGGTTCAGGCCCTGCGCGGAATGGAGCGGATGATCTTTTAGCGGCGAGCGGAATTAGCGGCGAGAAGAACACACGAGGGAAGTCGGTGATCCCGCCAGTTGGTCATAAGTCATAACAAGCAAGTTTAAAACTGGTCATTGTCTCAGCGTGTTCATCTGTTGGTGGAATGGAACTTTAACATACTTTAACTATAGGGTGACTCTGACCCACAGTGGATGGCAGGCTTGGATCCCCACACTCTCTATCCGCAGCCGCCAGCATTTAAACAAATCACTTCATAGGCCGCATGGAGAACTGCGGGATGGTCTGGTTTTCACTATGAACTCCGCGTCCATGTGGCGTCCTTGTTTGGAGAGCAAAGAAGCTACCAAACTTTCAGCTCCAGTCCCCGATCCGCCACGCTGCTTGACTCCAACAAGTATCACTTGGATTTGCGTATATAATAAGTCTAAAAATATGGTCTCCAGGTTAGATAGGAGACGATACCAGGAGATACCAGGAGACGATACCTGGGCATAGGTTAGATCACTTGGTCTCCATAGGGAACATAGACATCACACCAAAGCCACAACCAGGATCATCTTTCGCATCATCAGATCTGTCACTCAGCTGCTGCACCAGGAAGTTTGGGTGTCCTAAAGCAGGGTGTTCTAAGACTTTCTTTAAATAACAGTATTATATATGTTATATTTAGTTGTTCATCTATGTTATATAGTTATATAGCATGTTATAGTTATTCATCTATGCTGTTTGGTTCCCTGGAAACAAGTCCAACCAGTTGATCGGACGAGAACACGCGCACACTTGCGATCAAGTAGACAAAGACAAGAAGTCCAGAGAGCAGATGCTTCACCACCTGTGGCAGATCCACACCACCGCCTGAGTATGGGTGCTCAAGAGACATCACTCATCACTCTGACAGCATGCGCGGGATGAAAATTTGACAGATCAAAAGAACCGCCTACACAGCCTGAAGGCACATGGGATCCATGCTCGTTCAACGAGTAGGATGCAGATCTCATTCTGTCCGCACGAGTAGCAAACAAATGAGGACATCAACAGCCCGGTCGCACGAGTGTGTTGGGCCAGAGACCGTCCAACTACGAGTGAGTTGGACGAGGATATCTAGAAGTAGACCCCGTCAAGAGACAGAGTCTACAGTTCTCGCTTCCCAGCCTGGTTGGCCGGGTTGCAAGCAGGATCCTCTGAGATCCTGCAACACCCATTTGGGTGCAGGTAGGAAGGCAGCTAGGAAGGTGAGTAGATCTTCTTGTTCCCAGATCCGTCCTCAAAGACGATGGGATCGCTGGGGTTCTCCACTGTCGCCAGCTCTCGATCGCACTAGTCGACGTGCACAGGTCGACCATGACCTGTGTGCTTCAGGTCAAACACATCAACAAGTGAGACGGCGATGCAAGGGTTCCCCTTGAGATCCTGGATAGAGGGAACAACGTAGACAAATGGTGATGAAGGCACATCAGCTGGAGCAGCAGGAAGAGGTGCAAGTGTCTGCGAGAAGCTTGGAGTCGCGTTGAAGTTGACTACCCTGTCCTTGTCAGTAGGGACTTGAAGCTCCTTGCCATGTGCAGAACCAGTCACCTTGAACTCTCCAGACGGTGCCAGATCTCTGATCTTGGCATCAAAACGACCATCGAAGACATGTTTTTTTCGGGTCATGCCTTCAGATGAAGAGACCGCCCAACCCGTACCACCAGCAGTACCAGCTGGGAGTCCAAGAAGCCTACTGCCGATGGCAGCCAAGTCTTCAGTAATCAAACGAGGCCTTGAGTGTTGTGGTTGAGACCCATCCTTCTCCTTCAACCGTTTCTTGTGGCCAGCTGAAGCAAGATACCTCTTGGCAACGTCAGCAGAGTCGAAGAAGGTTGGAGTTGGAGTACAATCTTGCTTGAGAAAAATGAAGCATGCTCCACCAGAGAGCTTGTTGCCGGAGTCATCAACGTAGGGCTTGAGAGCGTAGTCTTTACCACTTGATGTTGTAGCCTTGGCAAGTTGCTGATCGAGCAGCTTCCGGCTCTCAGGACATGCTAGACATTCATTCAGGGGCTTCTTGGCAACGTAGAGACCTCTCCTACCTTCAAGAAGGACTTGGGAGTTCTCTTTCATATTCTTCTTCTTGTCAGTTGGGTACATCAGAGGTGGAAGTAGGTAGCTTCTTGTTCTCATCAACAGAAGAAACACCATCACCAGAAGCTTGGTGCTGTTGTTGAGGATGTTGAGCTGAAGAACCATCATCGTCATCATCTCAAAAAAGAGTCACCAAAAGAGAAGCAGTCTACCTCTTCAGCTTCAGGTTCATCAACTGACTTGTTGTCAAAATAATCACCATCCAAGATCTTCTCCTTCATCCCAAGACAGTGCAAGAGGAAGAGCAACGTCACAGCCAACAGCCTCAAAGAAGTTGAAGCCTTGCATGACACTAGAACTCCTCCTTCGAACCAGTTGGTGGAACAGACAGAAGAGAAGAGGTACAACAAGCCCGTAGACTCCGAAGGCAAGGTAGCAAGCTGCCCAGTGCAAAGAGAACGCTTGAATGGAGAGTGCTTGGATGATAATGTTATTCATCTATGTAGTTTAATACAAATAGAACACATATATAAAATCAGGGTCTCCTGATACTATACATCTTCCAAGGTCGCCGTTCCACATTTAAAAAAAAAGAAATAAAACTGATATGAACTGATCCCAAACCTTCGGCAGCGGTCGGCTGGCCTGCTTTCTTCTTCGGTACCTGTAGGGAATATTCACAAGTCGGATCATACCTTGTATTTTCATCTATAAACAAAGGCAAAATGGCAAACATTGTACATTGTTGTAACATCTGGGTGTGAGCTCATAGATTGGTATCAGCGACAAAGGAAGTCCTGTAAAACAAACGTGGGTATAGTTACATAATGTTAATGGAATATGTATGTCTGTGCTTTCAATAAACGCATGCAATGTGAGGCCTCACCACCCGAAAGAGGCCCGGACTCTCTTCACCAAAAAGGACTGCGGTGGTTGTCCCTCTGACTCCGGGAGGGAACCCACCCCAGCCACGGCCGGGCATGGCGTTAAAGCATGTCGACTTTCTCTGCAGAATGTACCCAAATCGTCTAGCTGGTGTCTAGCTGGTTCTAGTAATAATCGAAAAGTACACAGTTTAGCACCACATTACCCCACAGTCCCACATGCCCTTCCGCCCTTCCGCCTTCAAGATCCGTTCATCCCGTCTCCCAGCCCTTCCGCTCCAGAGGGCACATGAAGCGCCCGGGTGGCCAGCACATAGACCAAGGCTGCGAGGACGAACATCAACAGCTCAGCGCTGACATCCCGAAGGGCCTGGATCCGTCGCCGTGGCCGGACATGTCGGACATGGGGAACCGTTCCACAAGGAGTCTGATTTGGAGATGGGATGAAGATCAGGGTCGGCAATATATGGGGTTACTCGGACATGGGGAATCCTTTTTCGGGGTCACCGGGTGATGTTTTTGAGGTAAACGCTTTATACAGTGGTTGATAAGGCTGATGCCTGCAATGCTGATGCCTATCCCAAGTGTTCATTTTCTCTGGTCAAATAGCACTGTTTTGACCCACACCCAGTTCGATGATGCTGTTCGATGAGTTCGGAGAGCATAGAGGCCATCAGATTGGACTGCATGATCAAAGTAGTGATGCTTGCCGAAGCTGGCTCTGGCTCTGGCTGCCCAATTGAAGCGACATCAGGGTGTAGTCACAGTGTACTGTGCTGATTTTTCGCAGTCACTTGGGTGTCATCTGACCTATTTCTGATGTGTATGTTGTCAGCACCAGTAGGAGCCAGGCCTTGCAACTCCGATCCTGCAAGTTTACCCATGCTGCAGCAACGCAAGTCTTTGCGTTATTCCTCTTGCACCACAAAGGTGTGCATAGACCTGTGAATGAACTTTCCTGGTACCCCAAACATCTAGTCCCACCGTCGAAATTTGTTTCAGTGGATCCTGAGGAGAAATCTATCACTAACCCAGTCCAATTCCCCAACACTCACTGACTTACCGAGTTCTTGTCCATTTCTCCGATGAAAAAAGGGTCGTCCGACGATCCGGAAACGCTGCTTCTTCCCGGGTCTCCCCGCCTCGCCCACGATCAAAAGCATCGATGAGCTCGTCATCGTTCTGAGACGGAGACCCCAGCGCGGCTGGACGGAGAGATTCGACGGAGCTGGGACAGA
>CAXIVM010002679.1:0-15814 GCA_964035705.1 Porites rus | reverse complement strand
CTTCTTTCTTTATGTTCCTCTATTCTTGAGACAGTCCAATTCCGAAGCAAAAGGCAAACGCGACGCAAGAGTGTCACTGTTCCAATCATGAATCACGACTGAAAATTGTATGACAATATATCATAGATGTGGATCGTGACCAATAGAAGAGTTGAGGCTGCACAGCAACGCTTTGCATCCGACTCCTTTTGCAAAGACCCTGTTTATAAGGGCCAAGCCTGAGTGGCTCCGGTTGGCCAAGCAAATATGAACGAAGCGCCAACTCCTTAAGTCTTGAAGGCACCCTGACAGTCTTGAAACAGTGACTGCTTGAGTCCGGAAACTCTTGCTGAAGCAATTGTGTCTCAGAATTGAAAATGGCCTTCATAATGCTTCTGGAAGCCGTAATTACATTACATGGTGGGAACTACATCTGAAAATCATGAGTCTTGAAGAGTCTTGCAGCTTGGGCAGCCCCACAGAAGTGCACATGCTTTGCAACAACAGTGCCAACCCGGCCAGCAGGATGGGCTTTTCGGACCCAGGACCTTGAAGACTTGGCGAACAAGTTTCCTAAAAGACGTTAAGTAGGCGACTAGTAACAAGTGCCACGCTAGTAGTAACAAGTGCCTTACTAGTAGAAACAAGAAGCTACTAGTAACTAAGGGCGACTAGTTCGCTCTGAACAGGACGCAGGATAGCTCACGCTTCTTCAAGGAAGCTCCCCGCGCCTGAGGGCACTGCGGAGCTTGATTGAAGAAGCGCTTGCACTAATGACTTGGTTTCTAGATTTTTAGGGTAACTTAATAGAAGACCATGTCACTGTCGACCCACAAGCCGTGAACTCTTCAACTGTCTGCTCAACAATAGAAAGTTCGAGGATCTGAGGCCCTGTCGCTCCATCACATGAGCTGCCAGCAAACCCAACCTCACATCAACAAGACTCGACACCTCAACACCTCCGCACCACTGCTTGAAACATGTTAAATTATGCATATATTCTACATTTCAAAATATTCTCATTACTTAGCTACACTCTTAGCTACAGTAAGGGAGTTAGCATCCTTTCACACTGTTACTCACTGCAGTTTTCTAATGTTCACTACCACTTGCTGGGCACTCCAGCGCAACGGCGCTCAGGCTTCCTCCCACTGATGCCACAGCAATTGGCCGAGCGGGGAGCACTCGTACCCTGACAAATCTCGTCTCTAATCAAGAATCTTGCCTTAAGATACATAGCTCTCTCTCTCTCTCTCACTCTCTCTCTGGTTCTCGCTCTCTCGCTCTCTCGCTCTCTGGTTCGTTCTCTCTCTCTCTCTGTCTGTCTCTCTCTCTCTCTCTCTCTCTGGCTCTCGCTCTCGCTCTCGCTCATGAACTAATGTAGCCCAAATGTTTAGACAACTACAGAACTCAAGTCTTGGGGTCTTAAACACTTCCCTGCAACAGATCCGGACTTCACAAGCACTTCAATTCGGCCTCACTCTTTGGCAAGACCTTAGATTTCTTGACAAAATCACTTGACGATTGGTTCTTTGCCTATGGCCGAGTGGCTGAGAGTGTCGTTGCAAAACCTGAGCTAATCGAACAATGCGAGACCAAGCCGTGGGCTCCGAAAGCAAGAGGATGAAAAACGACAAACAAGTAGCCACAACCTGTACACAATTTGATTCAATCTGTAGCTCAAGATCTGGAAAACACGACCTGGCTTGAATTCTTTTGGTTATCCAGCTGCTCTGACAACATAACGGATTGTCCCAAAACATCTCGCTTCAGTCCAGAGAAACGACCGAGGCATGAACAACAGCATAACAAACTGCGTACTTCCCTTGCCGTTATTAGGCTAGTGGTCATCGCTAGTAAGCCCTTGTTACTAGTAGCTATTACAAGTTCTTATGTTAAGTTTCCCAAAAAATAGAGAAACCAAATCATTCATCAGTGCGAGCGCTTCTTCAAGGAAGCTTCCCCCGCCGCCTTTTAGGGTGGCGCAAAGCTTCCGCTGTAGCAGTCAGGATTCCCTATGTTTTTACAACAGGGCATCAAATGGGATGCACCAAGAATGTGGAGTCTCTTTGGCTCCACGCATGAAAGCTCTACACAGCATTTCGAGGGAAGCGTTATCAAGAAATACTTCGGCACCTAGGAAGGCTCCTTTCGGAAAGGTGCGCCCGTTGCTCTTGTTCCTCTTATCAAGTAACAGTGGAGCAACAACGATGTTCTTGTTCTTGCAGTACGAAATGGAAGCACGGATGATCCAAGCATAGGCTTGCGGGGTTGACAAAACACCTGGTGGAAGACGAAAGCGCCACCCCTGTATGAAGGCAAACACGGCCAGTTCAAAGACTGAACAAGCCCTCTTTTCGCCTAGCCGCCAGCATAACGTGTTCGAAAAGTGCAGGAAAAGGCGAAAATTGTGCTCGGAGATTGTTTTGTTCTCACGGAACGGCACTTCAGTGTCAGCCTCATTTGTCCAGGGAAAGTGAGCAATGTCGGCGTCCCATGACCATTTTGGACACAGCTCGCGAGGTGAATGGCCTGTTGGAGTCTCACACACAACTTCATTGCGAGGGGGTGCCACCTCCTCTGGTTTCTTGCAGGTTCGGTTCAACTTGGATAACCAGAGCTGCCTTGCAAAAATATCTTGTTCTTGCACAACGAGGTCTGTCTTGATGTTCGAAGCAGTTCGGTGTATGCATGACTTGGCAAGGGAATCGGCCAAACGATTAAGCCGAATGTCTTGCCGAGTAGAGCCAAGAGCGGCGGCCTCCTCCTCAGTTATCAGCTCACTTGGTATGTGCTCAATCAAATGAGCAGGGCACCAAAGTAGCTGCAGCGGAGATGCAACAAAGCCACGGCGAGAATGAATCAGGCCTAGTAAAAATCCCCACCAGTTAGCGTGTGTCCAGCACACTTGCACAGAATCCTGTTGGAGTAATTGTGCGAATTGCTGCACAATAGTCAGGGAATCAGTATGCACTACAAGTGGCTGGGCTGAGATGGCAAAGGCAATCAGAATGGCCCATAGCTCGGCAGTGTAACTTGAAAGGCGCCAATGTTGCACAGTACCGACAGCAATAGTTTCCTCATTTTCAGCAACCACCGAGTAAGCAGCAAGGGAAAGCCAAGGATAATGGTTGAGCTGCACCGAACCATCGGTCCATACATGCGCAACCCTAGCCAGCGGTTCTCGCCATGGTGTTACCTGAATGTCCGAGGTCTTGGAGACTTTCAGCTTGCTTCGAATACTCTCCAGAGAGATCTCAGCAATGCCAAGGCATTCAAAATTCGGCCCAAAATTTGTGGTGGAAAACGGCTGCACGAGTTCCTCCGGTAGCTGAGAACACTCATTAACAAAGTGATGCACGGATTCTTTTGGTGCATCACAAAACCGGCAGCTAGGTTTGTCCACCAAACCAGCAGCAAAGGTTCTATCGGCTGTGGCTGTGCATCCTGTCAGTGCACTTTCCCAATGAAATAAGAAGGAAAAGCCATGGTTTGGCACTTTGGCAATCTTCTTTTTTGCGGACAAGGTCATGGTAAGGTCTAAGAAGCCACTTGCTTGACGGACATCCTTTCGCGGCATGGCACAAGCTGTGTGGTAGCATTTGTTGGCAGCAAAACTCTTCAACAGGCATTTGAGGTCAGAGATGGAAAACTCAAGGAAATTCACCTCCTCAGAGTCAAATACAGCGAAGCAAAAGGGAGCAGTCCAGTTAATGTCAAGAATCAGACACGCTTAGCTAAACTGTGTCAACCAAGATTGTGCGGTCAGTTGATCTTGTTGAAACAATAGCTGCCAGGTCTGTCTTGCATTCTGCGATGACTGAAGGAAGCGAACGGATTCAATAACTGTTGTCACTGCCCTGCAGAGAAAAGGATCTAACTTGTGAACCTTGTGGATGATGCACAACAACAGGTGTTTGGACCGCCACATTGGCCGATTCTGCCACAATGCATCTGCTATGGCACACTGTAGCTTGGCAAGCTGTCTTTTGGGCAGGAAGTTCAACTGAGGTGCAAACGCAATTTGTGGCAATACTTTGGTAGCCAGTATCTGAGCTCGTTTGTAGCTGTCACAAGGGAGTGAGCGGATGGCCTCGCAATCACGAAGGGCACCTTGTAATGTGGACAAGGGGAATTGGCAAACGTTCTTCTTCGTTGTTTGAACATGGGCCCCAAGGATGTTCACCACTTCAACAAGTTTCATCTGGGGAAAAGCAAGGCGAAGGGCTCTTCGCTGCTCTCCATTTGTTGCAAACAGTTCACATTTCCCGGCATTGAGGAACTGGCCACAAAGAGTATCCCACAATTCCGTCGCCTTGACGGCCGCCACAAGGTTATCAATATTGGCTTCCCTCGTCCATAGGTATGTGTCGTCGATAAAAGCACGAAAATCCACCCCTGGAATTTGTCCAACAATCCAAGTCCAGATTGCCATATGGAGGTTGATACATAGAAGACTGAGGGAACATCCTTGTACAACACCGTTGGCTGTCGAGATTGGTTGTGCTCTGGTCCATTGTTTGAAAGCCAGGAAACGAGTCATTCTGGAGTACAAGGCAATGAAAGCACGCACAAATCCAACCGGCAGTCCCAATGTCAGCATTATGGCAGCGCAAAGCTTGGGCATTAGGCGGTCGAAACACTTTGACTTGTCGAGCTTGACTGCCGCAAAGTAGCCGTGGAAGCTGTGAGCGTGGTCGATCTCCATCTGAAGGGTGGAATGTACTTCGGCCATCTGGCGACCCTTAACCCCTCCTTTCAATTGCATGGGCATCACCGTCTGCTGCCAACTCTGCAGTTGGAAAAAGCGAAGGCCAGTGTATAAGAGGGTGAAAATGGACTGGAGGGCAATCAATCTCTTCGACAATGGCAAATCACTTCCATCTTTGTTGAAGATGACCATCTTGACTTGAGTGAGGATGGTGGGGAACTCGGATTTTCCTGCTTCAATATCATTGAAAAGATCAGCCACCGGCTTGAGGGCAGAGGGTGGAAGAGCCTGAACTTCGCGGGTAGCCCAACCATCCAGTCCAGCTGCAGCATCTGGGCGGCGACGAGAGGCTTGTTCCCACAATTGCAATTCTGTGACGGGTGGCAGTACAATTTGCTGACCTTTATCATGGATGTAGGGCCAGACCTGCTTTAGTATCTGCATTTCACGCTGATGCGAGGCATTCACAGAAAAAACACCGTCCCATTTCTCCGCAATGTGGTCCATAGCCTTTTGCGGGTCATAGATGATGTTACCGAGATCATCCTCAAAGAGATTGGGAGGAACAATACGTCTCTTCCTTTTCAAGTACTGGTAGACAATCTTGCCAATAGAAAGCGAGGAAGTGGCCATCTTCATGGCATCACGCCATTTTTTAATTGCTCCCAACTTCATCTGCTTGAGTTCAGCGTTGATTGCCACCAAAGTAACTTCGATCAAATGCTGCAGATCATGTTGAAAAATCTGAGTCACCGAGAGAGGAATGACTCTTGCCTCCTTCAGTCTACGCAGAACACGACGTTGTGTGTAGAAGAAGGTGCGCGCATCACCCTGTCCAGTGGTTGATCTTGCAAACCTGTAAGCCAATTCACGCAGGGATCTCAGACAAGCTTGAAGAAGGAGAAGAAGTGGCGAGGCAGGATTCCCAGCACCTTCTTGGGCAGCACAGTAGCTAAGCTTGCGGAATTTGGGTAGCTGACCTCTTTGTCGTGGGCCTTTAGACCATTGTGCTCCGTTGACAAGCAGGAGCTTGATTGCGTACTCGTTGAAGATCTCCCACTTTCTATCCAGATTGGTGGCAGTCTCAAATTCGAGCTGATAAGGCCGCCAAAGCTGTTCTCCAAGCAAATTCACAGGGCAGGCAGGATCTGTAGTGTCGGCGGTCACAACATGTTCGAGATCTAGCTTGGCAAAGTTCTGCAGCACCGTTCCAATTTGTTGTGTTCTTGACCAAGCAAAGTGTGCCTGTACTGGCCGATGCTGGCGATCCGGAAGATCTAAAATCTCAATTTTCACCAAGGCAGTGAGAGCTGTCCTGTTCATGAGTATGCCGTCAATAGATGACTGTCCCTCACCTTCTTCAGTGGCAGCATGTTGGAAGGTTGGAGGTCGGAAGAGCCCACCCGCATCGTCGGTCCGAAGAAGGGGGTCGGACCACCCCCAATTGTCAAGGGCGAGTTGGACTGCAGGATACATGCCTGGCTCCATCTGGAAATCTCCCGCTATGACAATAGGAATATCTCCCAATTGCGCAGCAACTGTGAAAAGTTGATGGAGCATCTCGTTGTTTCTTTCAAACTTAGCCCTTTCAGAAGCTGCATTCGCAATTGCATAGAAGTTGAAAGCCAAGAGCTTGACCCCGCTGGAAACCTGGTGCCAAGTGGCAGTAACTCGTGCGGTACATCGTAGAAGCTCCCAAGAGCCGGACAGGTCCTGATGGTCTTGGAAAATTTGTGTGAATTCCTTGCGGGCACAGGTAGCTGTACCCCCGGAGGGGATTCTGAATGTCCCATTACTGGCCCGGAGCTTCTGCAATGGTTGAGAGCAGTAAAGCTCAAACTGACAAACCGCTGCTTTACGTTTGGCATCCAGCATGTTGGACTCCGCAATTCTAGCTTCTTGGAGGAGGAAGGCATCAGCATCCCATTGTAAACAACTTGCATTTGTTGCAAAAGAGTCAACATTGGCGGAGATCATAGACCAGGGGGGTCCTTCGCCCGGGAATCCCAGTGTTTTGTCAAACCAGGCCATCTGCCAAAATGGCACTCGTCCAGAATGAGGGCTGCTGACCAAAGATTGGCGCTCATAGTGACACCCTGTGCACTGCATTAGAAGTTGATCGTCATGAACAAGGGAGCTTTCAAGAGTAACATTCTGAATTCGCAAAACCAAGGGGCAAGATGAATGAGCCCTCTCCTTCACCAGCTGGTGGGAGCACAGCGTCATCAGGCCCCAAGCAACATAGGGGAGCATGCAGAGCTCACTGCAACCATGAGGATGTTGTACATCACCCGTCTCACAATGGCAGCGCAAAAGGAAGGTGGCCGGACCACCCATGCTGGCAGCGCACGTCACGCAATACCCCAAGTGGACGTACTCAAAGTAGGTAGTCCCACAGTGTAAAACCCATAGAAAAACTGGCAGTAAAGCAGTAGTCATAAGCTGCCCCCGTGAGAGACACGGCAAAGGCATCCAAAACCAGAGCAATACGTATATGCCAGCACAAAACCCCAGGGCCTGAGAGAAGGCCCTCCATAGTGTAGGGCTGAGGAAGAAGAAGCTTCGTTCTTCCCTCCGCCCTTCTTGATGTTCTAGTAAGTGTAGTCAAGCCGCCCTGTGATGCTTCACAGGTGGCGGAGTTTCACCGTGTTCTCGTTGCCGTGGCTGGACGCACTGCAAGATCTGTCTCAGCTGATCTCCGACCTGAGTAAACTGGTTGTCTACCTTTTCACTGAGGTGCTCATGCTTTTGCTCAAGCCGGCCAACCTGCTCTTCAAGGCGATCAATACGTTCATGGTGGATGTCTTTGGAGACCGCTGAACGAGATTGAGTGATCTCTTGCCCTCCAGCTTGAGGGTTCTTGGACCCTTTGCCTTTCCCTTTACCTTTTGATGGCGGCTTGTAGGCAATCGGGGTGAGCAGAACTTCAAAGGTCTTGTCATTGACTTGCACGGAGAATTTGCTTCTCGAAGGATAGTGTCCATGCACATACACCCGCTCGCCGAAAGGATCTGGTTGGAATACAAGGTGTTTTTGTGGCTTGGTACACAGCTGAAACTATATCCTTTGCGAGGATCTCATAGGGCCACCCCAAGCTATCCATGTTGATCTTCGGAATCATTGCTTTGTTGATTGCACAGATTCTATCATCCTGTGGAAGCAGAAGATCTCGAGCTGTGGCAAGAGCATCGGTTGCAAAGCGAGGTGCTAGGCCTCTTTTTGTCAAGGCAATTCCACGGTAGCCTGTGATGGAAGCAGCTGCTTTGATCAGGTCCGCCTTGCTCGATCGATCAATCGGCCAGAATCGTGGGATGATCGAGAGGTCTGGGACTTGGGCTCCTTTCGGTACAAAGTCTCTCGCAATAAGCTCACCCGTTCCGCTGGCCGCTAGAAGTGGGACCCTGTGCGTCTGCTGTACCTTCAGCAGGCATTGATGGACCACATCATGCTTGTCCTTGTTGTGCTCCTGAATGACTCGGTAGCCATAGATGGCAGCATGACCCCAAATTGGATCCGTGCAGACCTCTTTGAGGTAGTGCTTGAATTTGGCCAACGGATTGTCATAAAAAGCATTGAAGATGTCCTTGTTTGTGAGTCGGGCATCACATTCCAAAACAATTTCACTGACCGCAGCCAACGTGAGCGTGATGGAAGGTGTAGGCAACTTGAAAGTGACCTCAGGTGTGAGTACCAACAGGTGGACTTGCCTCTTGTACTCCTGGTTCAAGGCCGGGTCAAACACAATGACTTCGAAAGGACCTGTCAAATTGGCGATTTTTGCCAATGGGTCCATGGGATCGATCATTGGTAGCAACAAAGCGCATGGCTCCTTCGGAACAACTTCACGAGCATGTTGTAGATTCCCTTTGGAAACGAAGGCAATCCCTCCTTTATTGGTGGAGAGCTGCTGCTTTTGGACAAAGGGCGCAGGCGTCTTGCTTTTGTCCACAAACGGATGGTCTGCCTGGAGCTGAAGATCTTGCCATTTACTTTGTCTCACGGACTTCTTGTTGGACTTCCATGGGTCATCAAACTGCCGCGGATCAGGAGAGACCATCGCAGCATCTGACGCGGTCGACCCTTCCATTCCTCCAAGGGAGAGTGCTGAGCATGGATGCATCAATCGTTGCCCGCCAACCACCAAAAAGAGCCTCCTCGTATTTTCAGCATAGGTACGAAGCATAGGTGGAGCGCGTGCTACTCTCCATGCCCGGTTGGATTCATCCAAAATCTGATCAATGAGCAGCCTCTTCTGTTGCGGAATATGGAAGGTGTCCGGCAACGACAGGTCCGCAACAATCCAGCGATGAAGTAGTTCCCAACCACACATACCAGGCCAGGTTCGATTGGTATCGACAATGATAATTGGACGAAACCCGACTGGGACAATGAAGTCTTCAGCAAAAGTTGCCCAAAACTGTTGGTCCCGTGGTGGTACTTGCAAGAAGACCACTCGACACGTGTGTTCGGTGGCGTTGCAAATGACCTCGATGCCAATCCAATGCCCTTCTCGAAGCGCAATGAACCTTTGTACTTCTTGAGAGAGGGGCTTGACACTGGCCGCAATGATGGACAAATCATGATGCAGCACCGGTGGACAAAAGGAGTCAGGCAAGAAGAAAGTCATTGCAATTTCAAGTTCATCATTGGAAGCCCATCCAGGATGTGTCCTGTAAATGTTCATTCTCATCTCCAGCCATTCGTAAAGAGGTCTTCCTGTGGCACGAAGCGTCAAATCATCTGCTCGACTCGGTGCCTCAAGGATGGCAACCAGGAAGGCATTCCTACCGGCTCGGGCAAATTGCAGCATTCGATCATCAACCTGAGAATCCCTCCACACCAAGTCAGCCTGAGCAATCACCTGCATCACATGGTGGTTGTGCTGAACACGTTGTAGCGTTTGGGTGGTTCTATGGGTCTGAGGGAGGAGCGGCGTTCCTGCCCTGGCAAAGAATCCTCTGAGTGTATACCACGGGGCCAAGTCCGAGTCCTCAGCAGTACGTATCCACCGAAATGCATTGGGCATCACTTGGATCCCCATGTAATGTATGAGCTCAAGCACCGCTTGACGTTGTCTGTGCGTCAATTGCTCAGGTGAATGATAGAGGACTCTCCATTGCCCTTCAAAGAACCTCACCTCGACAAAGATCCAGTCAAAGAGCACCAGGATCGGTACTACAAAGTGCTGAAAACATAGCAACAAGTCCGCAGGTTCGTGAGGGAATCGGAATTGTGCTTCATTGCTGATCCAAATTGCAGGAGGGCACCAACAAATCGAAGGCATCAGAATTTGCAGCACATCGAAGTGAAAGACAATCTCGTCTACTGCAAGTGCACCTGGCTCGAGGTTGAATTGGAGGAGCCTTTCAGTAACTCGGTCTCCATGGATATTGCAACTTGGATGGTCAGTGAGTCTGTCCATACCACCGAACACTATAGTGGAAGCTTTCTGCACCCGGACATCACACCAAAGAAGATCCCCATTAATCAGCATCAATGGTTGGTCCTGTCGACACTGAACCAGATTACGTTGGATAATCTGACAATGCTGCTGAAGCTCAATTGCACATTGCGCTGGAGTGAGCCCACGTGGTACTTGGGTGATTTTACACCATTTGAGATCAGAGCCACCAGCCAACAAGACCCACTTGCCATTGGCGAGAGGGTCATACTCACCACGGATGGCAATGACCACCTGTGTTCCCAACATGACTCGACAAGCTTCTCGGTTGATTTGAAAGAAGTGGACCGGAGCTCCTTGAAAGCGAAAGGTTGGAATGCTGCCGATACGCTCCAGGTTCGCCAAGTGAATCCATTCAAAAGAACCATCTTGTAAGAGGAATAGCACCTTACCAACGTGCACCGGGTTGGCGTCTTGGCAGAGATGTTCAAGCACATGTAGGAATCCATTGCTGTTGGTTTCAACCAAATGATCAAACTCCAGATCGGCTTCATCAATGTGCCATGGTTGCGTGGGGGACACAATAGGGTCCTCCAGCTGATCTATACTGTTCACACAGATGACTCGCAGCGTTCCAAGGTCAGCAGAACCCAATCTGAGCTGAAACTCTCCATCTGACAACTTGTTCCATCCAGTGCCCCTGGGAAGGTCTCGTCCATCACGGGCAAGCTTGAGCTGTCCTACATGGTGTGGCTCCAGCTGAAGAGCATGAAGTAATTGCTCAATGATATTGCCATCCTCCTGAACATTGATTGGGATGAGTGCAGCATCATCACAAAAGCGAATCAGGGTGCTTCCAACTAACCAAGGCTGCCATGTTCTGATGCTAGGAATAGCTTTGGCCGCAAAATCAGCAATGGGCTGGAGCACGTACATGTCACCGCAAGTACGAACAATTGCATTGTCGGAAGTCAGTCTATCTTCCCAGCACTGGCGAACAAGCATCAACTTGGGGATTTGTTCGTCTGAGACACCTTCAAGGGCAAAAAGAAAGGCTACCAAAGCATGCAACTGTGAAATGGCATTCCCCAGCTGATGAAAGGCACGTCGAATATCAGTTGGTAAAGCAATGCAATCAGTAGTCCCAAAGAGCGACACAAAGACAAAAGGGTCAATGAATTGGAAGTCAGCACCTCTATGCAAAAGTGCTGCAAAGATGCCTTTCTCCTCGACATGCTCACGTTGGAGACTATGCTGTGCTGTGTAGGAGGCACACAAAGTGGGCAGGTAATCACCCGGCTGTATTGCCCTGGAGGACAATACCTGCACAGCTGTTGCATTCTCACCAACTTTCGCCCGCTTGGCTGGCGGAAGGAACTTTTTGTCCCCATAGATCTCAGTCAACTCACTTGGCAAAGTGAGGTCAGTATACAAGGCATCGGGTAAGCCAAAGAGGTGCAGTGCATCATCCCATGCCAACCGTCGTTGAAGATGGCACAAGATCCTCTCGTGTGACTTCTGGCGTTTCACATCCCTTCGAGCCCAGACTGCAAGCCAGCGGGTTCTGTGGTTGCCGGTAAGTTGATGGATGGCTACATCTTGTGACCACAACTTGACATATCCAGCTAGCTGGAGTCCAGCGGAGAGCGCACGCCAATGAGGGTGCGCTTCAATACCATCAGAGCATTCGAACAAAGCCAGAACAGGCCTGCTGCGAGCAACATGCTGAATTGCATCGAGGAAAAGGAAGCCTTCCTCAGTCGCAAGTCCTGAGTTTTTGCCACCTTTGCTCCAGCTGGGGCAAGGAGGTGATAAAGTAAGCACCAAGTTGGACTTGTTCGTTGAAGCACGCAGGATTGATGGGTCACAAATGTTTGCCAAAATCCCATTGTATGTATCGGCAGGATTATATGTCTCCTTAATCGGTCCACACCAGAATTCTTTGTTGTGATTGTAGGCCCACGTTTTCATGACATCCGGGCACCAGTCAATGGACGTGTGAGTTGCAAAGGCCTGTCCCACATTGGCTTGCTGCAGCCAGCACATCGATCTCAACCAGCCTTCGTACGCCCCTGAGAACAGGTGAGAGACGTTCCATGCGAGATTCAGGTCTAGCATCGAGATGTTCCAAATCAGCACGCGCTCATCGGCTGTCACTTTGCCAACAGTAGGTCTGTGGGAGGGCTTCGTGAGGAGGCCCAAGAACATTCCAGGTGTGAAATCAACACGGGCATGATCTGCTTGACAACAGACCTCAAATTGTTTCCAGCCATCGTTGGCCAGCACATCATCTTGAAAGAGCATGGAGGTTCGGCGCACTTGTACACATTTGGGTGGACCACAATGTACCCGTACGACTTCACCAAAAAGGATCCACTCAGCAAGGTCATCTTCACAAGCACCCGTGGCAGCTATGGCCTTCAAAGCGTCTTGGACTGACACGGCCAAGGAAGAAGGCAGGCTCGCAGTGGCCCAGTGTATCAACGCTCCATCGACATGTAGCCCATGCTTTGAACCCATGTCCTTAGTACCCATGGCACTGCAGAGCTTGGGGCAGCTCAGCTCTGTGGACGCAAGACCCCTCGTGAGTAGAGGTGGCCTTGCCCCGGCGCGTGCCGGCGCGTAAGCTGAGTGGGCTTGATCCAAACAGCTGGGGGGAGCTTCCTTGAAGAAGCGTGAGCTATCCTGCGTCCGAAGTAGTAGCTTACTTGTAGGTACCAGCTACGGCGGCTACGGCCTACACCCTTTAAAAAAAAAGGCTAACGGCTAACTTAGTCTAGTAGCTTACTAGTCCCTCAATTGATTAACTAGGCGCCTAATCGGCGCCCAAAGCTGGGCCATCCGCACCCAACAGCTGCAAGGCACTAAGCGCTGCAACGGCCAAGGGTCCATGGCCTCGCCTCAGAGATTCAAACTAAAGCTTCTTGTTACGGTAGCGATGGCCTCCACCTAGTAGCTTCTAGTTACTAGAAAGCTTTATTGTTACTACAGGTGAAACGATTCCCAGTGAAACGATTCCCAAGGAAGCTTCTAGTTACTAGAAAGCTTTATTGTTACTAGAGGTGAAACGATTCCCAGTGAAACGATTCCCAAGGAAGCTTCTAGTTACTAGAAAGTTTTATTGTTACTACAGGTGAAACGATTCCCAGTGAAACGATTCCCAAGGAAGTTTCTAGTTACTAGAAAACTTTATTGTTACTACAGGTGAAACGATTCCCAGTGAAACGATTCCCAAGGAAGCTTCTAGTTACTAGAAAGCTTTATTGTTACTATAGGTGAAACGATTCCCAGTGAAACGATTCCCAAGGAAGCTTCTAGTTACTAGAAAGATTTATTGTTACTACAGGTGAAACGATTCCCAGTGAAACGATTCCCAAGGAAGCTTCTAGTTACTAGAAAGTTTTATTGTTACTACGGGTGAAACGATTCCCAGTGAAACGATTCCCAAGGAAGTTTCTAGTTACTAGAAAGCTTTATTGTTACTACAGGTGAAACGATTCCCAGTGAAACGATTCCCAAGGAAGCTTCTAGTTACTAGAAAGCTTTATTACTAAGAAGCTTCAAAGACATATTGGCCGCCTTGGCTGCGTCTTCTTCTCAATTCCACTGGGCCGTCAAGTGTTGGTCTGGACTGTCTTGTCGTCAGGTGTAGTTGTTGGCAAGTCCTTCCCATTCTCCATCTTAGGTTCTGGCGACTTGGGATCACCCACGGTCGCAGACTGCGAAACAAAAAAACAATCCCGCATGCATTCAGATCTTCATGCAGCTCATGGTCACTCTGCATCTACATGGAGGTCTGATACACCCCATTTGATTCCAATTTTGTAAGTGCTGAAATTGCTTGGTGGTAAGAACCAGCCAAAACAGAACATGCCAGCGAGTGGCATGTCAAGTACAGATTCCACCACGCTGACCAATTTCTTGAATGAACATTCCCAGATTCCATCCAATCAAGACAGCTCTAGACACTCACTCCAACACAAGCCGAATGCGAGGGGCCTACAGGAACTGTAAGCATCTGTAATCGCAAATGAGATTGCCAGTGCACGCCGGTCAATGGCAGCGTTCAGTATTTGCTGCTGCAATTAAGGCTGACTAGCGGGGCAGCAAATGTCAAAAGTGTGAGATGAACCACAAGCCGGGCAACCAAAGATATAATGTCTTGTGCAGTAGGATCAGGTCGAGTCCAATACGACTGGTGAGAAAATATAGGAACTATGTGCCGACATAATGTTGGGTGTCCGGGCAAGCAAGGGGCTCGCAGGGGACAGCATCACCTCTGCATTGATGGTGCAATTGCAAGATAGTGCCACTCAAGTCTCAGTTCCAAAAAAGTGTCGGATCCTTTCCTGCGAATACACCACTCTGGGTCCCGAACCCCGAGTGAAGCAGAGCCCAACAGGTAAATGCAGAAGCGTGCCATTGGTCCTGTCCCAAAACCCAGCTTGCACTTGATTTCGGATTGCCGCAGCGATGAAAAGATCTATTGCATATGCCGACTTTTGTGACACATCTTTTTGAGTAGAGAATGCAACCTGTCCTAAGTTCACCAAAGCGTGTAGCCCAACATCATCTGACTGAAGTTGTGGCAGCATGCTGCTGCTGTCCTGCTTGTCAAAAAGAGCTTAGATACGCAGGGATTGCACTTGAAGCTGATGTTTCATGAAGTTTTCCGCGACAATCCACAGAGTCTGAATGGCTTATGACTTATGACTGTGTAGTACATAGTTGCACAGAAACTGCAAGACAGTCGCTGTCCAGCGGCAAGAGCGCAAGCATGGTGCCAAACCCTCCCAAATTCACCAAATGAGGCGAATCCTCATGGCAGAAAGCATTTGGAATGCACTGCAGGCTTCATGAAGCTCCTCCATGCTCTAAGCCCAACACAATGCCAATATTGGTGACAACAAAGCAGGCCGCCTACAGGTTCCGCAAGGTTCCAAGCGCAATCAGGTCCCATCCAAGAGCTTTTTTGAACGATGTGACCAGTACTGCTTAGCCGAACCACCAGCCCCAAAGAATGTATGTACCACAATGATTTTCGCTATCTCAGGAGAGAAACAATTTGTATCACTTCGCCGCTAGAATCAAAAACTGTCCACCTTTGAGTCGCAGTTAGCTGTGCATTCTTCGCCTCTGCTGCGATTAGAGAGACCATAGTGCCCGCAGATGTTTCAGCAACGGACTGCAAAGTATACCTGCAAAAAATAACGTTTGGTATTTGTCTTCCTTACTTTTGAAACGAACCTTTGCATAAACTCGGAACCTCTGCAAGCTTGGCGGACGGTGTGCAGGGAGGGAGCGCCACAGCCGCACGGCCTCGGCACAGTCTTTGACATCAAATGCTCGAAACCAATAAACACATCATCACCAGTATGACCACAGTCACACCATGACAGTCTCACCAGCGTCTGGTTGGTTTCAGTTCTAATCATTCTAATGGCAGCAGCCAAGGCAACAACGGCTCTGAACTCTGGCCAGGCCTAAGCAAGAAGTGTTGCTGTCTGGCGACATGAGGCCAAGGGAAATTGCACGTGTTCTCAATACCTGGGTGACCTCCACAAATTCAAATCCAGAATGCTCTTTTGGTCCCTGGCTAATTGCCCTGTGCCTCCGCTAAGTCGCATGAGTTGCTGACCTCGTTGCTGAACTCACCAACTGCACACCAGTAAACCTATCCACGAGCAGTAAGAATTGGAAAGGTTGATAGAGCGTTCATAGAG
>CAXIVM010002675.1:0-36168 GCA_964035705.1 Porites rus | reverse complement strand
ACCAATCAAAAGTCTAACATTGGCTCATAAAAAGAAATTCTAGCCTTGCAATTGTTCTCTTTGTGTCGATTGGCGGCACGCTCCATTGTTTACACCGAGAAAAACAAAACACCAATCACCGACGAGAACTTGCGATCCGCATATTAATTGATCCTATTGAATTTGGCAACATAAATAGAAACTGTGATATCCCGAATTAGCAAACTCGATTTCGAAAAGGCAGAGATATCTTTCTTTACCATGGCACCTAAACCGATTGCAGCTAAAAAAGGAGAGAAGAAGAGCGGCGGTAAGGCAAAATCCACGTCGGGCGACAGTACGAAAAAACGGCGATCGAAACGGAAGGAGAGTTATGCGATCTACATCTACAAAGTGTTAAAGCAGGTACATCCTGACACCGGAATCTCCAGCAAAGCAATGGGTATCATGAACTCTTTCGTGAACGATATCTTCGAGCGCATTGCTACAGAATCCTCCCGTCTAGCCCACTACAACAAGAAGTCCACTATCAGCTCCCGCGAGATTCAGACAGCCATCAGACTGCTCCTTCCAGGAGAACTCGCAAAGCACGCAGTCAGTGAGGGTACCAAGGCCGTCACGAAGTACACTAGTAGCAAGTGAAAACCATTCTTCAATACCAGATCTAAACAACGGCTCTTTTAGGAGCCACCAAATGTCAAAAAAAGCAATGATCAACACTCAACACGGTTTCTTAGAGTTTTCAATCGTCATTATAAACCCCGACACTCGCTCGCTCGCACACTTGCTCCCATTAAAACGAACAAATCATTCCTCTATTTCCCCGTTCAACTTTACTTTTTACATAAAAAAAAAAAACAACAACAACAACAACAACAAAAAACAGATAAAGGTTTTAAAAGATGATTTTTATGTAAGCAAGGAGAAAAGAAGAAAAAAAAAAGAAACAAATAAACGATTGCTGGGTGACAACACGCACCGAGCCAAACAGTTTCCGCAGGATCTCCTTCCCAGCGCGATGACCACTACACCACGCCAGAGAATCAACTGACGTAATTCGTAAAACAACGTTACTTAAAAGTGTTACAGGCATGAACAGGTCACTTCGGTACTGCACTTGAGAACAAGAGAACGGTTTACCAGGCTGCAAATATATATTTTCCGGGATGTAAGGGTTTTAATACTTCAAATCAGTTAAGCGGGAGGGATTCTGACTATTCAATATTGATGTTTACGGTAGTTTTCATTACCCGGATACCTGATAACCAGTTTCTTGACTAAGGTGCATGTACTGACCACTTCGAATAAAAAGTATTTATCTTATCTGATCTGATCTGATCTGATCTGATCTTATGGAGTGGCTTTTGTTTACTCTTTTAAGGCGTCTCTAAGCCGCGGTTCAAGTAACCTTCTGCTCAACAAAAACGAAATCAGTTTCGGCAAAGGAGAAATAAATACTGTGCTATAGGTGACGGTGACCTAAGGTCAACATACTAGAGGTGATATTGGTGATGACTTTACTTTATTTGGTGGCTCCTAAAGGAGCCGGTAGTTGAATAAGCGGGCGAGTTTTACTTGCCACTGACTTTCTTGTTGACTGTTTTTTTAACCGAGGCTTTGCTTTCTTTCGCTTTCTTAGGCAACGGCTTCTTTGTAGCAGTCTTCTTTGGCACGAGAGGTGTCTTCTTCTTGCTGCTGGAAACTTTCTTACCCGGCGATTTCTTGGTTTTCTCGGCTGGTTTGCGGGCGGTCTTTTCTTTCGCGGCGACCTTCTTTATTTTTGGTTTGTTGGCTGGATCGGCGGTTTTGGTCTTCTTCGCCGGGTCTTTGGTTGCCTTTGCTTTCTGTACTTCTTTGTTGACCTTGAAAGAACCTGAAGCTCCGGACCCTTTGGTGTTGATAAATTGACCACTCTCCACGCCTCTCTTAAGAGCCATTTTAATAAAATGACTTGCTTTGTCTCCCACTTTGAAATGGTTCTTAACGTACTTGTCGACAGCCTGACGCGAGGAACCATTACGATCTTTCAGGGCGTGAAGGGCTTGTATGATCATTTCTGCATACTTAGGGTGTTCGGCCGGCTGTTTAGAAGCTTTCTTCTGGGTGCTTTTGGCAGACATGTCTCGTTATTGTCTCCACAGCGATAGCTAATGTTGGTTACTTGCGCAACTCTTTTCTTAAGTTGTTATAGCGGACCGCAGAGGGATCAGTTACTACTGATCGCGATAGATCTGTAACCTCTAAGACGTTTGCTAAGTTCTTTGAAAATGAGATGGATTGTAAACGTCAACTTAGGAAGACAGGCAGAGAGATTAACTGAACGAATAAGGAGATGTTGGGCGCAATCACTAATTTTTTGGTAAGCTTAGAGATACTAGTACTCTACTGTGTCCTGTGCAGCACTTGTGTTGTGTGTATTATCGCGAAAAACCTGTAACGGCGTAGAGTATGAGAATTATGTCTGTCTCATTTCACTAGTAACTAAAAAAGAAACAAGTAGAGACAAGGTAAGAAGTAGTTTATTGGCCATTAACTTTTATTGTCAGGTGGTGGCTCCTAAAGGAGCCGTTTGTGTTGTGAGATTGTCAGAACCGAGCTGAGCTGTTATGCACGTTCGCCCCGGATCCTACGAGCCAACTGGATATCTTTAGGCATGATGGTGACACGTTTAGCGTGAATGGCGCAAAGGTTGGTGTCCTCGAAAAGACCGACCAGGTAGGCTTCGCTAGCCTCTTGAAGAGCCAGCACGGCTGAGCTTTGAAAGCGCAAGTCGGTCTTGAAATCCTGAGCGATTTCTCGAACAAGACGCTGAAACGGTAACTTGCGAATCAGCAACTCGGTGGACTTCTGATAACGACGGATCTCTCTGAGGGCCACTGTTCCTGGCCTGTAACGGTGCGGTTTTTTCACGCCACCAGTAGCAGGAGCGCTCTTTCGAGCTGCCTTAGTAGCCAGCTGTTTACGAGGCGCTTTTCCTCCGGTGGACTTTCTCGCTGTTTGTTTGGTTCGGGCCATGACTGTGAAACTGATGTTCAGAAGATTAAAGGCTCTATGTGAAAGCTTGGCAATTTTTATGGCCGCGATTTATCAGGAGGCTGTCGCAAGCCGATTGGATATTTAAGAATTTATGTATTTCTGATTGGTTCGGCTTCGGAGACACCCTGCTTTGATTTGCATGCCTTACAATAGACAGTGGGGCGAAAGAAAATTATAATATTCTTTTGTTGTCCTTTTACTAAGAACAAATCTATGTAAACACAAGAAATAATGTTTCCCGAGAGGTCAGATTGAAGGGTATAGATTGAAAAGCAATTTCTGTTCTGCAGTGATTTAACATAGTACGAGACCTGTCCCTTTTTAAACCTTGACGATAATTCAGACAACCGAGAATGTCCGGTCGCGGCAAAGGAGGTAAAGGCTTGGGCAAAGGTGGTGCTAAGCGTCATCGTAAGATTCTACGCGATAATATCCAAGGAATTACCAAGCCAGCGATCCGTCGTCTCGCTCGCCGTGGGGGTGTAAAGCGAATTTCTGGACTGATCTACGAGGAGACACGCGGTGTTCTGAAAGTTTTCCTTGAGAACGTTATCCGCGATGCCGTGACCTACACCGAGCACGCCAAGCGTAAGACCGTTACAGCCATGGACGTAGTATACGCTCTGAAACGACAAGGACGTACTCTGTACGGTTTTGGGGGTTAGAATACACTGTGATCCCTGATCAACACTTAAACCAACGGCTCTTTTAGGAGCCAACAAATGTATGAAAAGCTCTGACCAAATACGTGATAAGAGAATTTGTTTTCATTACGATCATTGCCGAAGGTTTATACACATATGAACAAGACAACATACACCTGAAATCGATTCAGCGCTTTATTTACTGGGTGCGTCCACGCGAGTTTTTTCTTTTTTTGTGACTTTACAGCAGCGCAGTCGTTACTTATAAAGGGAAATTATTTTTTCCCGTCTAGATTAGCCTCATAGCTCTTTGCGGGGCGTACAATACTGTAAAGCTTTTGTCTTTAGTTAGTGAATAAACTGTTGCTGTACGTTGTTGTTGTCGCAGAATTAAGAGAGCAAGCTGGTTTGTGTCGTTACCGACGACGGTTTATAACTGTGTCTGTTTATTTTACGTAAACAGCTTATGTACTGAATGAAATCACGACGATCTCTTGTAATTTTGACGCAAAGAAAACAATATTTCAAGCTCAGTAGTAGCAGCAATGTTTGTTCCCGGTTGCTAGGAATGCGATGAATTGTGTACTCGTTTAAAAAGATCAGAAAGTTGTTCGATTGTCGCTTGGTATGTACCTCGAAGTTCGTATAAAAACCTGTTGGAAACAGCGCGAATGAAACCTGCATAAAAAGCAAACGCAATTTCAACTTTCATGATATAATCACATCAGTCTTTAAATTCATGTTACACCGAGCTAAACTGACCTAAGACTGGTTTCAGTTTCAAGCAATGTTGTGGTTGCTGTTGTTTCTTTCTTACATGCTATAGCCGAAATAACGCTAAATATGCTTTGGTATACGCATTTATGAACAAAACTAGGAACATGGAACCATGCAAAAACAAGTAGAAATAGCAAGTTTCCGCGAGACATAATTATTTGCGGCTAAGTATCCATCCAGTTATTAATCCCAAACTGAGACGGCGAATACTATTTGGGGGGTAGATTACAAATTTATATCGTGATTGGTCATGACTTTATTCTAGACTTGGTGGCTCCTAAAAGAGCCGTTTGTATTTATGGTTGTTGCCGTCGCTTAGTGTTGTTTCTTCTCTGTCTTTTTAGGTAGTAATACTGCCTGAATGTTGGGAAGAACACCGCCTTGAGCGATGGTGACACCGGCAAGGAGTTTGTTTAATTCTTCGTCATTTCGCACAGCCAACTGGAGGTGACGAGGAATGATTCTTGACTTCTTGTTGTCGCGTGCTGCGTTTCCTGCTAACTCGAGGATCTCAGCACTCAGATACTCAAGTACGGCAGCCAAGTACACGGGAGCACCGGCTCCGACGCGTTCAGCGTAGTTGCCTTTACGAAGAAGGCGATGGATGCGACCAACAGGAAATTGTAGTCCTGCCCTGGAAGAACGAGTCTTTGACTTGGTGCCCTGGGCTTTACCTTTTCCTCGTCCGGTCATTTTGTCGACTAACTCGTATATTAAGTTTCAGTTTAAGTTTCAGGAGACTGTTTTCCAAGACATAACTTCGGCCGCCATAATTTATCACGCGCGGACTGCGTTTCGTGGATCAGATTGCACCAATCAAAAGTCTAACATTGGCTCATAAAAAGAAATTCTAGCCTTGCAATTGTTCTCTTTGTGTCGATTGGCGGCACGCTCCATTGTTTACACCGAGAAAAACAAAACACCAATCACCGACGAGAACTTGCGATCCGCATATTAATTGATCCTATTGAATTTGGCAACATAAATAGAAACTGTGATATCCCGAATTAGCAAACTCGATTTCGAAAAGGCAGAGATATCTTTCTTTACCATGGCACCTAAACCGATTGCAGCTAAAAAAGGAGAGAAGAAGAGCGGCGGTAAGGCAAAATCCACGTCGGGCGACAGTACGAAAAAACGGCGATCGAAACGGAAGGAGAGTTATGCGATCTACATCTACAAAGTGTTAAAGCAGGTACATCCTGACACCGGAATCTCCAGCAAAGCAATGGGTATCATGAACTCTTTCGTGAACGATATCTTCGAGCGCATTGCTACAGAATCCTCCCGTCTAGCCCACTACAACAAGAAGTCCACTATCAGCTCCCGCGAGATTCAGACAGCCATCAGACTGCTCCTTCCAGGAGAACTCGCAAAGCACGCAGTCAGTGAGGGTACCAAGGCCGTCACGAAGTACACTAGTAGCAAGTGAAAACCATTCTTCAATACCAGATCTAAACAACGGCTCTTTTAGGAGCCACCAAATGTCAAAAAAAGCAATGATCAACACTCAACACGGTTTCTTAGAGTTTTCAATCGTCATTATAAACCCCGACACTCGCTCGCTCGCACACTTGCTCCCATTAAAACGAACAAATCATTCCTCTATTTCCCCGTTCAACTTTACTTTTTACATAAAAAAAAAAAACAACAACAACAACAACAACAAAAAACAGATAAAGGTTTTAAAAGATGATTTTTATGTAAGCAAGGAGAAAAGAAGAAAAAAAAAAGAAACAAATAAACGATTGCTGGGTGACAACACGCACCGAGCCAAACAGTTTCCGCAGGATCTCCTTCCCAGCGCGATGACCACTACACCACGCCAGAGAATCAACTGACGTAATTCGTAAAACAACGTTACTTAAAAGTGTTACAGGCATGAACAGGTCACTTCGGTACTGCACTTGAGAACAAGAGAACGGTTTACCAGGCTGCAAATATATATTTTCCGGGATGTAAGGGTTTTAATACTTCAAATCAGTTAAGCGGGAGGGATTCTGACTATTCAATATTGATGTTTACGGTAGTTTTCATTACCCGGATACCTGATAACCAGTTTCTTGACTAAGGTGCATGTACTGACCACTTCGAATAAAAAGTATTTATCTTATCTGATCTGATCTGATCTGATCTGATCTTATGGAGTGGCTTTTGTTTACTCTTTTAAGGCGTCTCTAAGCCGCGGTTCAAGTAACCTTCTGCTCAACAAAAACGAAATCAGTTTCGGCAAAGGAGAAATAAATACTGTGCTATAGGTGACGGTGACCTAAGGTCAACATACTAGAGGTGATATTGGTGATGACTTTACTTTATTTGGTGGCTCCTAAAGGAGCCGGTAGTTGAATAAGCGGGCGAGTTTTACTTGCCACTGACTTTCTTGTTGACTGTTTTTTTAACCGAGGCTTTGCTTTCTTTCGCTTTCTTAGGCAACGGCTTCTTTGTAGCAGTCTTCTTTGGCACGAGAGGTGTCTTCTTCTTGCTGCTGGAAACTTTCTTACCCGGCGATTTCTTGGTTTTCTCGGCTGGTTTGCGGGCGGTCTTTTCTTTCGCGGCGACCTTCTTTATTTTTGGTTTGTTGGCTGGATCGGCGGTTTTGGTCTTCTTCGCCGGGTCTTTGGTTGCCTTTGCTTTCTGTACTTCTTTGTTGACCTTGAAAGAACCTGAAGCTCCGGACCCTTTGGTGTTGATAAATTGACCACTCTCCACGCCTCTCTTAAGAGCCATTTTAATAAAATGACTTGCTTTGTCTCCCACTTTGAAATGGTTCTTAACGTACTTGTCGACAGCCTGACGCGAGGAACCATTACGATCTTTCAGGGCGTGAAGGGCTTGTATGATCATTTCTGCATACTTAGGGTGTTCGGCCGGCTGTTTAGAAGCTTTCTTCTGGGTGCTTTTGGCAGACATGTCTCGTTATTGTCTCCACAGCGATAGCTAATGTTGGTTACTTGCGCAACTCTTTTCTTAAGTTGTTATAGCGGACCGCAGAGGGATCAGTTACTACTGATCGCGATAGATCTGTAACCTCTAAGACGTTTGCTAAGTTCTTTGAAAATGAGATGGATTGTAAACGTCAACTTAGGAAGACAGGCAGAGAGATTAACTGAACGAATAAGGAGATGTTGGGCGCAATCACTAATTTTTTGGTAAGCTTAGAGATACTAGTACTCTACTGTGTCCTGTGCAGCACTTGTGTTGTGTGTATTATCGCGAAAAACCTGTAACGGCGTAGAGTATGAGAATTATGTCTGTCTCATTTCACTAGTAACTAAAAAAGAAACAAGTAGAGACAAGGTAAGAAGTAGTTTATTGGCCATTAACTTTTATTGTCAGGTGGTGGCTCCTAAAGGAGCCGTTTGTGTTGTGAGATTGTCAGAACCGAGCTGAGCTGTTATGCACGTTCGCCCCGGATCCTACGAGCCAACTGGATATCTTTAGGCATGATGGTGACACGTTTAGCGTGAATGGCGCAAAGGTTGGTGTCCTCGAAAAGACCGACCAGGTAGGCTTCGCTAGCCTCTTGAAGAGCCAGCACGGCTGAGCTTTGAAAGCGCAAGTCGGTCTTGAAATCCTGAGCGATTTCTCGAACAAGACGCTGAAACGGTAACTTGCGAATCAGCAACTCGGTGGACTTCTGATAACGACGGATCTCTCTGAGGGCCACTGTTCCTGGCCTGTAACGGTGCGGTTTTTTCACGCCACCAGTAGCAGGAGCGCTCTTTCGAGCTGCCTTAGTAGCCAGCTGTTTACGAGGCGCTTTTCCTCCGGTGGACTTTCTCGCTGTTTGTTTGGTTCGGGCCATGACTGTGAAACTGATGTTCAGAAGATTAAAGGCTCTATGTGAAAGCTTGGCAATTTTTATGGCCGCGATTTATCAGGAGGCTGTCGCAAGCCGATTGGATATTTAAGAATTTATGTATTTCTGATTGGTTCGGCTTCGGAGACACCCTGCTTTGATTTGCATGCCTTACAATAGACAGTGGGGCGAAAGAAAATTATAATATTCTTTTGTTGTCCTTTTACTAAGAACAAATCTATGTAAACACAAGAAATAATGTTTCCCGAGAGGTCAGATTGAAGGGTATAGATTGAAAAGCAATTTCTGTTCTGCAGTGATTTAACATAGTACGAGACCTGTCCCTTTTTAAACCTTGACGATAATTCAGACAACCGAGAATGTCCGGTCGCGGCAAAGGAGGTAAAGGCTTGGGCAAAGGTGGTGCTAAGCGTCATCGTAAGATTCTACGCGATAATATCCAAGGAATTACCAAGCCAGCGATCCGTCGTCTCGCTCGCCGTGGGGGTGTAAAGCGAATTTCTGGACTGATCTACGAGGAGACACGCGGTGTTCTGAAAGTTTTCCTTGAGAACGTTATCCGCGATGCCGTGACCTACACCGAGCACGCCAAGCGTAAGACCGTTACAGCCATGGACGTAGTATACGCTCTGAAACGACAAGGACGTACTCTGTACGGTTTTGGGGGTTAGAATACACTGTGATCCCTGATCAACACTTAAACCAACGGCTCTTTTAGGAGCCAACAAATGTATGAAAAGCTCTGACCAAATACGTGATAAGAGAATTTGTTTTCATTACGATCATTGCCGAAGGTTTATACACATATGAACAAGACAACATACACCTGAAATCGATTCAGCGCTTTATTTACTGGGTGCGTCCACGCGAGTTTTTTCTTTTTTTGTGACTTTACAGCAGCGCAGTCGTTACTTATAAAGGGAAATTATTTTTTCCCGTCTAGATTAGCCTCATAGCTCTTTGCGGGGCGTACAATACTGTAAAGCTTTTGTCTTTAGTTAGTGAATAAACTGTTGCTGTACGTTGTTGTTGTCGCAGAATTAAGAGAGCAAGCTGGTTTGTGTCGTTACCGACGACGGTTTATAACTGTGTCTGTTTATTTTACGTAAACAGCTTATGTACTGAATGAAATCACGACGATCTCTTGTAATTTTGACGCAAAGAAAACAATATTTCAAGCTCAGTAGTAGCAGCAATGTTTGTTCCCGGTTGCTAGGAATGCGATGAATTGTGTACTCGTTTAAAAAGATCAGAAAGTTGTTCGATTGTCGCTTGGTATGTACCTCGAAGTTCGTATAAAAACCTGTTGGAAACAGCGCGAATGAAACCTGCATAAAAAGCAAACGCAATTTCAACTTTCATGATATAATCACATCAGTCTTTAAATTCATGTTACACCGAGCTAAACTGACCTAAGACTGGTTTCAGTTTCAAGCAATGTTGTGGTTGCTGTTGTTTCTTTCTTACATGCTATAGCCGAAATAACGCTAAATATGCTTTGGTATACGCATTTATGAACAAAACTAGGAACATGGAACCATGCAAAAACAAGTAGAAATAGCAAGTTTCCGCGAGACATAATTATTTGCGGCTAAGTATCCATCCAGTTATTAATCCCAAACTGAGACGGCGAATACTATTTGGGGGGTAGATTACAAATTTATATCGTGATTGGTCATGACTTTATTCTAGACTTGGTGGCTCCTAAAAGAGCCGTTTGTATTTATGGTTGTTGCCGTCGCTTAGTGTTGTTTCTTCTCTGTCTTTTTAGGTAGTAATACTGCCTGAATGTTGGGAAGAACACCGCCTTGAGCGATGGTGACACCGGCAAGGAGTTTGTTTAATTCTTCGTCATTTCGCACAGCCAACTGGAGGTGACGAGGAATGATTCTTGACTTCTTGTTGTCGCGTGCTGCGTTTCCTGCTAACTCGAGGATCTCAGCACTCAGATACTCAAGTACGGCAGCCAAGTACACGGGAGCACCGGCTCCGACGCGTTCAGCGTAGTTGCCTTTACGAAGAAGGCGATGGATGCGACCAACAGGAAATTGTAGTCCTGCCCTGGAAGAACGAGTCTTTGACTTGGTGCCCTGGGCTTTACCTTTTCCTCGTCCGGTCATTTTGTCGACTAACTCGTATATTAAGTTTCAGTTTAAGTTTCAGGAGACTGTTTTCCAAGACATAACTTCGGCCGCCATAATTTATCACGCGCGGACTGCGTTTCGTGGATCAGATTGCACCAATCAAAAGTCTAACATTGGCTCATAAAAAGAAATTCTAGCCTTGCAATTGTTCTCTTTGTGTCGATTGGCGGCACGCTCCATTGTTTACACCGAGAAAAACAAAACACCAATCACCGACGAGAACTTGCGATCCGCATATTAATTGATCCTATTGAATTTGGCAACATAAATAGAAACTGTGATATCCCGAATTAGCAAACTCGATTTCGAAAAGGCAGAGATATCTTTCTTTACCATGGCACCTAAACCGATTGCAGCTAAAAAAGGAGAGAAGAAGAGCGGCGGTAAGGCAAAATCCACGTCGGGCGACAGTACGAAAAAACGGCGATCGAAACGGAAGGAGAGTTATGCGATCTACATCTACAAAGTGTTAAAGCAGGTACATCCTGACACCGGAATCTCCAGCAAAGCAATGGGTATCATGAACTCTTTCGTGAACGATATCTTCGAGCGCATTGCTACAGAATCCTCCCGTCTAGCCCACTACAACAAGAAGTCCACTATCAGCTCCCGCGAGATTCAGACAGCCATCAGACTGCTCCTTCCAGGAGAACTCGCAAAGCACGCAGTCAGTGAGGGTACCAAGGCCGTCACGAAGTACACTAGTAGCAAGTGAAAACCATTCTTCAATACCAGATCTAAACAACGGCTCTTTTAGGAGCCACCAAATGTCAAAAAAAGCAATGATCAACACTCAACACGGTTTCTTAGAGTTTTCAATCGTCATTATAAACCCCGACACTCGCTCGCTCGCACACTTGCTCCCATTAAAACGAACAAATCATTCCTCTATTTCCCCGTTCAACTTTACTTTTTACATAAAAAAAAAAAACAACAACAACAACAACAACAAAAAACAGATAAAGGTTTTAAAAGATGATTTTTATGTAAGCAAGGAGAAAAGAAGAAAAAAAAAAGAAACAAATAAACGATTGCTGGGTGACAACACGCACCGAGCCAAACAGTTTCCGCAGGATCTCCTTCCCAGCGCGATGACCACTACACCACGCCAGAGAATCAACTGACGTAATTCGTAAAACAACGTTACTTAAAAGTGTTACAGGCATGAACAGGTCACTTCGGTACTGCACTTGAGAACAAGAGAACGGTTTACCAGGCTGCAAATATATATTTTCCGGGATGTAAGGGTTTTAATACTTCAAATCAGTTAAGCGGGAGGGATTCTGACTATTCAATATTGATGTTTACGGTAGTTTTCATTACCCGGATACCTGATAACCAGTTTCTTGACTAAGGTGCATGTACTGACCACTTCGAATAAAAAGTATTTATCTTATCTGATCTGATCTGATCTGATCTGATCTTATGGAGTGGCTTTTGTTTACTCTTTTAAGGCGTCTCTAAGCCGCGGTTCAAGTAACCTTCTGCTCAACAAAAACGAAATCAGTTTCGGCAAAGGAGAAATAAATACTGTGCTATAGGTGACGGTGACCTAAGGTCAACATACTAGAGGTGATATTGGTGATGACTTTACTTTATTTGGTGGCTCCTAAAGGAGCCGGTAGTTGAATAAGCGGGCGAGTTTTACTTGCCACTGACTTTCTTGTTGACTGTTTTTTTAACCGAGGCTTTGCTTTCTTTCGCTTTCTTAGGCAACGGCTTCTTTGTAGCAGTCTTCTTTGGCACGAGAGGTGTCTTCTTCTTGCTGCTGGAAACTTTCTTACCCGGCGATTTCTTGGTTTTCTCGGCTGGTTTGCGGGCGGTCTTTTCTTTCGCGGCGACCTTCTTTATTTTTGGTTTGTTGGCTGGATCGGCGGTTTTGGTCTTCTTCGCCGGGTCTTTGGTTGCCTTTGCTTTCTGTACTTCTTTGTTGACCTTGAAAGAACCTGAAGCTCCGGACCCTTTGGTGTTGATAAATTGACCACTCTCCACGCCTCTCTTAAGAGCCATTTTAATAAAATGACTTGCTTTGTCTCCCACTTTGAAATGGTTCTTAACGTACTTGTCGACAGCCTGACGCGAGGAACCATTACGATCTTTCAGGGCGTGAAGGGCTTGTATGATCATTTCTGCATACTTAGGGTGTTCGGCCGGCTGTTTAGAAGCTTTCTTCTGGGTGCTTTTGGCAGACATGTCTCGTTATTGTCTCCACAGCGATAGCTAATGTTGGTTACTTGCGCAACTCTTTTCTTAAGTTGTTATAGCGGACCGCAGAGGGATCAGTTACTACTGATCGCGATAGATCTGTAACCTCTAAGACGTTTGCTAAGTTCTTTGAAAATGAGATGGATTGTAAACGTCAACTTAGGAAGACAGGCAGAGAGATTAACTGAACGAATAAGGAGATGTTGGGCGCAATCACTAATTTTTTGGTAAGCTTAGAGATACTAGTACTCTACTGTGTCCTGTGCAGCACTTGTGTTGTGTGTATTATCGCGAAAAACCTGTAACGGCGTAGAGTATGAGAATTATGTCTGTCTCATTTCACTAGTAACTAAAAAAGAAACAAGTAGAGACAAGGTAAGAAGTAGTTTATTGGCCATTAACTTTTATTGTCAGGTGGTGGCTCCTAAAGGAGCCGTTTGTGTTGTGAGATTGTCAGAACCGAGCTGAGCTGTTATGCACGTTCGCCCCGGATCCTACGAGCCAACTGGATATCTTTAGGCATGATGGTGACACGTTTAGCGTGAATGGCGCAAAGGTTGGTGTCCTCGAAAAGACCGACCAGGTAGGCTTCGCTAGCCTCTTGAAGAGCCAGCACGGCTGAGCTTTGAAAGCGCAAGTCGGTCTTGAAATCCTGAGCGATTTCTCGAACAAGACGCTGAAACGGTAACTTGCGAATCAGCAACTCGGTGGACTTCTGATAACGACGGATCTCTCTGAGGGCCACTGTTCCTGGCCTGTAACGGTGCGGTTTTTTCACGCCACCAGTAGCAGGAGCGCTCTTTCGAGCTGCCTTAGTAGCCAGCTGTTTACGAGGCGCTTTTCCTCCGGTGGACTTTCTCGCTGTTTGTTTGGTTCGGGCCATGACTGTGAAACTGATGTTCAGAAGATTAAAGGCTCTATGTGAAAGCTTGGCAATTTTTATGGCCGCGATTTATCAGGAGGCTGTCGCAAGCCGATTGGATATTTAAGAATTTATGTATTTCTGATTGGTTCGGCTTCGGAGACACCCTGCTTTGATTTGCATGCCTTACAATAGACAGTGGGGCGAAAGAAAATTATAATATTCTTTTGTTGTCCTTTTACTAAGAACAAATCTATGTAAACACAAGAAATAATGTTTCCCGAGAGGTCAGATTGAAGGGTATAGATTGAAAAGCAATTTCTGTTCTGCAGTGATTTAACATAGTACGAGACCTGTCCCTTTTTAAACCTTGACGATAATTCAGACAACCGAGAATGTCCGGTCGCGGCAAAGGAGGTAAAGGCTTGGGCAAAGGTGGTGCTAAGCGTCATCGTAAGATTCTACGCGATAATATCCAAGGAATTACCAAGCCAGCGATCCGTCGTCTCGCTCGCCGTGGGGGTGTAAAGCGAATTTCTGGACTGATCTACGAGGAGACACGCGGTGTTCTGAAAGTTTTCCTTGAGAACGTTATCCGCGATGCCGTGACCTACACCGAGCACGCCAAGCGTAAGACCGTTACAGCCATGGACGTAGTATACGCTCTGAAACGACAAGGACGTACTCTGTACGGTTTTGGGGGTTAGAATACACTGTGATCCCTGATCAACACTTAAACCAACGGCTCTTTTAGGAGCCAACAAATGTATGAAAAGCTCTGACCAAATACGTGATAAGAGAATTTGTTTTCATTACGATCATTGCCGAAGGTTTATACACATATGAACAAGACAACATACACCTGAAATCGATTCAGCGCTTTATTTACTGGGTGCGTCCACGCGAGTTTTTTCTTTTTTTGTGACTTTACAGCAGCGCAGTCGTTACTTATAAAGGGAAATTATTTTTTCCCGTCTAGATTAGCCTCATAGCTCTTTGCGGGGCGTACAATACTGTAAAGCTTTTGTCTTTAGTTAGTGAATAAACTGTTGCTGTACGTTGTTGTTGTCGCAGAATTAAGAGAGCAAGCTGGTTTGTGTCGTTACCGACGACGGTTTATAACTGTGTCTGTTTATTTTACGTAAACAGCTTATGTACTGAATGAAATCACGACGATCTCTTGTAATTTTGACGCAAAGAAAACAATATTTCAAGCTCAGTAGTAGCAGCAATGTTTGTTCCCGGTTGCTAGGAATGCGATGAATTGTGTACTCGTTTAAAAAGATCAGAAAGTTGTTCGATTGTCGCTTGGTATGTACCTCGAAGTTCGTATAAAAACCTGTTGGAAACAGCGCGAATGAAACCTGCATAAAAAGCAAACGCAATTTCAACTTTCATGATATAATCACATCAGTCTTTAAATTCATGTTACACCGAGCTAAACTGACCTAAGACTGGTTTCAGTTTCAAGCAATGTTGTGGTTGCTGTTGTTTCTTTCTTACATGCTATAGCCGAAATAACGCTAAATATGCTTTGGTATACGCATTTATGAACAAAACTAGGAACATGGAACCATGCAAAAACAAGTAGAAATAGCAAGTTTCCGCGAGACATAATTATTTGCGGCTAAGTATCCATCCAGTTATTAATCCCAAACTGAGACGGCGAATACTATTTGGGGGGTAGATTACAAATTTATATCGTGATTGGTCATGACTTTATTCTAGACTTGGTGGCTCCTAAAAGAGCCGTTTGTATTTATGGTTGTTGCCGTCGCTTAGTGTTGTTTCTTCTCTGTCTTTTTAGGTAGTAATACTGCCTGAATGTTGGGAAGAACACCGCCTTGAGCGATGGTGACACCGGCAAGGAGTTTGTTTAATTCTTCGTCATTTCGCACAGCCAACTGGAGGTGACGAGGAATGATTCTTGACTTCTTGTTGTCGCGTGCTGCGTTTCCTGCTAACTCGAGGATCTCAGCACTCAGATACTCAAGTACGGCAGCCAAGTACACGGGAGCACCGGCTCCGACGCGTTCAGCGTAGTTGCCTTTACGAAGAAGGCGATGGATGCGACCAACAGGAAATTGTAGTCCTGCCCTGGAAGAACGAGTCTTTGACTTGGTGCCCTGGGCTTTACCTTTTCCTCGTCCGGTCATTTTGTCGACTAACTCGTATATTAAGTTTCAGTTTAAGTTTCAGGAGACTGTTTTCCAAGACATAACTTCGGCCGCCATAATTTATCACGCGCGGACTGCGTTTCGTGGATCAGATTGCACCAATCAAAAGTCTAACATTGGCTCATAAAAAGAAATTCTAGCCTTGCAATTGTTCTCTTTGTGTCGATTGGCGGCACGCTCCATTGTTTACACCGAGAAAAACAAAACACCAATCACCGACGAGAACTTGCGATCCGCATATTAATTGATCCTATTGAATTTGGCAACATAAATAGAAACTGTGATATCCCGAATTAGCAAACTCGATTTCGAAAAGGCAGAGATATCTTTCTTTACCATGGCACCTAAACCGATTGCAGCTAAAAAAGGAGAGAAGAAGAGCGGCGGTAAGGCAAAATCCACGTCGGGCGACAGTACGAAAAAACGGCGATCGAAACGGAAGGAGAGTTATGCGATCTACATCTACAAAGTGTTAAAGCAGGTACATCCTGACACCGGAATCTCCAGCAAAGCAATGGGTATCATGAACTCTTTCGTGAACGATATCTTCGAGCGCATTGCTACAGAATCCTCCCGTCTAGCCCACTACAACAAGAAGTCCACTATCAGCTCCCGCGAGATTCAGACAGCCATCAGACTGCTCCTTCCAGGAGAACTCGCAAAGCACGCAGTCAGTGAGGGTACCAAGGCCGTCACGAAGTACACTAGTAGCAAGTGAAAACCATTCTTCAATACCAGATCTAAACAATGGCTCTTTTAGGAGCCACCAAATGTCAAAAAAAGCAATGATCAACACTCAACACGGTTTCTTAGAGTTTTCAATCGTCATTATAAACCCCGACACTCGCTCGCTCGCACACTTGCTCCCATTAAAACGAACAAATCATTCCTCTATTTCCCCGTTCAACTTTACTTTTTACATAAAAAAAAAAAACAACAACAACAACAACAACAAAAAACAGATAAAGGTTTTAAAAGATGATTTTTATGTAAGCAAGGAGAAAAGAAGAAAAAAAAAAGAAACAAATAAACGATTGCTGGGTGACAACACGCACCGAGCCAAACAGTTTCCGCAGGATCTCCTTCCCAGCGCGATGACCACTACACCACGCCAGAGAATCAACTGACGTAATTCGTAAAACAACGTTACTTAAAAGTGTTACAGGCATGAACAGGTCACTTCGGTACTGCACTTGAGAACAAGAGAACGGTTTACCAGGCTGCAAATATATATTTTCCGGGATGTAAGGGTTTTAATACTTCAAATCAGTTAAGCGGGAGGGATTCTGACTATTCAATATTGATGTTTACGGTAGTTTTCATTACCCGGATACCTGATAACCAGTTTCTTGACTAAGGTGCATGTACTGACCACTTCGAATAAAAAGTATTTATCTTATCTGATCTGATCTGATCTGATCTGATCTTATGGAGTGGCTTTTGTTTACTCTTTTAAGGCGTCTCTAAGCCGCGGTTCAAGTAACCTTCTGCTCAACAAAAACGAAATCAGTTTCGGCAAAGGAGAAATAAATACTGTGCTATAGGTGACGGTGACCTAAGGTCAACATACTAGAGGTGATATTGGTGATGACTTTACTTTATTTGGTGGCTCCTAAAGGAGCCGGTAGTTGAATAAGCGGGCGAGTTTTACTTGCCACTGACTTTCTTGTTGACTGTTTTTTTAACCGAGGCTTTGCTTTCTTTCGCTTTCTTAGGCAACGGCTTCTTTGTAGCAGTCTTCTTTGGCACGAGAGGTGTCTTCTTCTTGCTGCTGGAAACTTTCTTACCCGGCGATTTCTTGGTTTTCTCGGCTGGTTTGCGGGCGGTCTTTTCTTTCGCGGCGACCTTCTTTATTTTTGATTTGTTGGCTGGATCGGCGGTTTTGGTCTTCTTCGCCGGGTCTTTGGTTGCCTTTGCTTTCTGTACTTCTTTGTTGACCTTGAAAGAACCTGAAGCTCCGGACCCTTTGGTGTTGATAAATTGACCACTCTCCACGCCTCTCTTAAGAGCCATTTTAATAAAATGACTTGCTTTGTCTCCCACTTTGAAATGGTTCTTAACGTACTTGTCGACAGCCTGACGCGAGGAACCATTACGATCTTTCAGGGCGTGAAGGGCTTGTATGATCATTTCTGCATACTTAGGGTGTTCGGCCGGCTGTTTAGAAGCTTTCTTCTGGGTGCTTTTGGCAGACATGTCTCGTTATTGTCTCCACAGCGATAGCTAATGTTGGTTACTTGCGCAACTCTTTTCTTAAGTTGTTATAGCGGACCGCAGAGGGATCAGTTACTACTGATCGCGATAGATCTGTAACCTCTAAGACGTTTGCTAAGTTCTTTGAAAATGAGATGGATTGTAAACGTCAACTTAGGAAGACAGGCAGAGAGATTAACTGAACGAATAAGGAGATGTTGGGCGCAATCACTAATTTTTTGGTAAGCTTAGAGATACTAGTACTCTACTGTGTCCTGTGCAGCACTTGTGTTGTGTGTATTATCGCGAAAAACCTGTAACGGCGTAGAGTATGAGAATTATGTCTGTCTCATTTCACTAGTAACTAAAAAAGAAACAAGTAGAGACAAGGTAAGAAGTAGTTTATTGGCCATTAACTTTTATTGTCAGGTGGTGGCTCCTAAAGGAGCCGTTTGTGTTGTGAGATTGTCAGAACCGAGCTGAGCTGTTATGCACGTTCGCCCCGGATCCTACGAGCCAACTGGATATCTTTAGGCATGATGGTGACACGTTTAGCGTGAATGGCGCAAAGGTTGGTGTCCTCGAAAAGACCGACCAGGTAGGCTTCGCTAGCCTCTTGAAGAGCCAGCACGGCTGAGCTTTGAAAGCGCAAGTCGGTCTTGAAATCCTGAGCGATTTCTCGAACAAGACGCTGAAACGGTAACTTGCGAATCAGCAACTCGGTGGACTTCTGATAACGACGGATCTCTCTGAGGGCCACTGTTCCTGGCCTGTAACGGTGCGGTTTTTTCACGCCACCAGTAGCAGGAGCGCTCTTTCGAGCTGCCTTAGTAGCCAGCTGTTTACGAGGCGCTTTTCCTCCGGTGGACTTTCTCGCTGTTTGTTTGGTTCGGGCCATGACTGTGAAACTGATGTTCAGAAGATTAAAGGCTCTATGTGAAAGCTTGGCAATTTTTATGGCCGCGATTTATCAGGAGGCTGTCGCAAGCCGATTGGATATTTAAGAATTTATGTATTTCTGATTGGTTCGGCTTCGGAGACACCCTGCTTTGATTTGCATGCCTTACAATAGACAGTGGGGCGAAAGAAAATTATAATATTCTTTTGTTGTCCTTTTACTAAGAACAAATCTATGTAAACACAAGAAATAATGTTTCCCGAGAGGTCAGATTGAAGGGTATAGATTGAAAAGCAATTTCTGTTCTGCAGTGATTTAACATAGTACGAGACCTGTCCCTTTTTAAACCTTGACGATAATTCAGACAACCGAGAATGTCCGGTCGCGGCAAAGGAGGTAAAGGCTTGGGCAAAGGTGGTGCTAAGCGTCATCGTAAGATTCTACGCGATAATATCCAAGGAATTACCAAGCCAGCGATCCGTCGTCTCGCTCGCCGTGGGGGTGTAAAGCGAATTTCTGGACTGATCTACGAGGAGACACGCGGTGTTCTGAAAGTTTTCCTTGAGAACGTTATCCGCGATGCCGTGACCTACACCGAGCACGCCAAGCGTAAGACCGTTACAGCCATGGACGTAGTATACGCTCTGAAACGACAAGGACGTACTCTGTACGGTTTTGGGGGTTAGAATACACTGTGATCCCTGATCAACACTTAAACCAACGGCTCTTTTAGGAGCCAACAAATGTATGAAAAGCTCTGACCAAATACGTGATAAGAGAATTTGTTTTCATTACGATCATTGCCGAAGGTTTATACACATATGAACAAGACAACATACACCTGAAATCGATTCAGCGCTTTATTTACTGGGTGCGTCCACGCGAGTTTTTTCTTTTTTTGTGACTTTACAGCAGCGCAGTCGTTACTTATAAAGGGAAATTATTTTTTCCCGTCTAGATTAGCCTCATAGCTCTTTGCGGGGCGTACAATACTGTAAAGCTTTTGTCTTTAGTTAGTGAATAAACTGTTGCTGTACGTTGTTGTTGTCGCAGAATTAAGAGAGCAAGCTGGTTTGTGTCGTTACCGACGACGGTTTATAACTGTGTCTGTTTATTTTACGTAAACAGCTTATGTACTGAATGAAATCACGACGATCTCTTGTAATTTTGACGCAAAGAAAACAATATTTCAAGCTCAGTAGTAGCAGCAATGTTTGTTCCCGGTTGCTAGGAATGCGATGAATTGTGTACTCGTTTAAAAAGATCAGAAAGTTGTTCGATTGTCGCTTGGTATGTACCTCGAAGTTCGTATAAAAACCTGTTGGAAACAGCGCGAATGAAACCTGCATAAAAAGCAAACGCAATTTCAACTTTCATGATATAATCACATCAGTCTTTAAATTCATGTTACACCGAGCTAAACTGACCTAAGACTGGTTTCAGTTTCAAGCAATGTTGTGGTTGCTGTTGTTTCTTTCTTACATGCTATAGCCGAAATAACGCTAAATATGCTTTGGTATACGCATTTATGAACAAAACTAGGAACATGGAACCATGCAAAAACAAGTAGAAATAGCAAGTTTCCGCGAGACATAATTATTTGCGGCTAAGTATCCATCCAGTTATTAATCCCAAACTGAGACGGCGAATACTATTTGGGGGGTAGATTACAAATTTATATCGTGATTGGTCATGACTTTATTCTAGACTTGGTGGCTCCTAAAAGAGCCGTTTGTATTTATGGTTGTTGCCGTCGCTTAGTGTTGTTTCTTCTCTGTCTTTTTAGGTAGTAATACTGCCTGAATGTTGGGAAGAACACCGCCTTGAGCGATGGTGACACCGGCAAGGAGTTTGTTTAATTCTTCGTCATTTCGCACAGCCAACTGGAGGTGACGAGGAATGATTCTTGACTTCTTGTTGTCGCGTGCTGCGTTTCCTGCTAACTCGAGGATCTCAGCACTCAGATACTCAAGTACGGCAGCCAAGTACACGGGAGCACCGGCTCCGACGCGTTCAGCGTAGTTGCCTTTACGAAGAAGGCGATGGATGCGACCAACAGGAAATTGTAGTCCTGCCCTGGAAGAACGAGTCTTTGACTTGGTGCCCTGGGCTTTACCTTTTCCTCGTCCGGTCATTTTGTCGACTAACTCGTATATTAAGTTTCAGTTTAAGTTTCAGGAGACTGTTTTCCAAGACATAACTTCGGCCGCCATAATTTATCACGCGCGGACTGCGTTTCGTGGATCAGATTGCACCAATCAAAAGTCTAACATTGGCTCATAAAAAGAAATTCTAGCCTTGCAATTGTTCTCTTTGTGTCGATTGGCGGCACGCTCCATTGTTTACACCGAGAAAAACAAAACACCAATCACCGACGAGAACTTGCGATCCGCATATTAATTGATCCTATTGAATTTGGCAACATAAATAGAAACTGTGATATCCCGAATTAGCAAACTCGATTTCGAAAAGGCAGAGATATCTTTCTTTACCATGGCACCTAAACCGATTGCAGCTAAAAAAGGAGAGAAGAAGAGCGGCGGTAAGGCAAAATCCACGTCGGGCGACAGTACGAAAAAACGGCGATCGAAACGGAAGGAGAGTTATGCGATCTACATCTACAAAGTGTTAAAGCAGGTACATCCTGACACCGGAATCTCCAGCAAAGCAATGGGTATCATGAACTCTTTCGTGAACGATATCTTCGAGCGCATTGCTACAGAATCCTCCCGTCTAGCCCACTACAACAAGAAGTCCACTATCAGCTCCCGCGAGATTCAGACAGCCATCAGACTGCTCCTTCCAGGAGAACTCGCAAAGCACGCAGTCAGTGAGGGTACCAAGGCCGTCACGAAGTACACTAGTAGCAAGTGAAAACCATTCTTCAATACCAGATCTAAACAACGGCTCTTTTAGGAGCCACCAAATGTCAAAAAAAGCAATGATCAACACTCAACACGGTTTCTTAGAGTTTTCAATCGTCATTATAAACCCCGACACTCGCTCGCTCGCACACTTGCTCCCATTAAAACGAACAAATCATTCCTCTATTTCCCCGTTCAACTTTACTTTTTACATAAAAAAAAAAAACAACAACAACAACAACAACAAAAAACAGATAAAGGTTTTAAAAGATGATTTTTATGTAAGCAAGGAGAAAAGAAGAAAAAAAAAAGAAACAAATAAACGATTGCTGGGTGACAACACGCACCGAGCCAAACAGTTTCCGCAGGATCTCCTTCCCAGCGCGATGACCACTACACCACGCCAGAGAATCAACTGACGTAATTCGTAAAACAACGTTACTTAAAAGTGTTACAGGCATGAACAGGTCACTTCGGTACTGCACTTGAGAACAAGAGAACGGTTTACCAGGCTGCAAATATATATTTTCCGGGATGTAAGGGTTTTAATACTTCAAATCAGTTAAGCGGGAGGGATTCTGACTATTCAATATTGATGTTTACGGTAGTTTTCATTACCCGGATACCTGATAACCAGTTTCTTGACTAAGGTGCATGTACTGACCACTTCGAATAAAAAGTATTTATCTTATCTGATCTGATCTGATCTGATCTGATCTTATGGAGTGGCTTTTGTTTACTCTTTTAAGGCGTCTCTAAGCCGCGGTTCAAGTAACCTTCTGCTCAACAAAAACGAAATCAGTTTCGGCAAAGGAGAAATAAATACTGTGCTATAGGTGACGGTGACCTAAGGTCAACATACTAGAGGTGATATTGGTGATGACTTTACTTTATTTGGTGGCTCCTAAAGGAGCCGGTAGTTGAATAAGCGGGCGAGTTTTACTTGCCACTGACTTTCTTGTTGACTGTTTTTTTAACCGAGGCTTTGCTTTCTTTCGCTTTCTTAGGCAACGGCTTCTTTGTAGCAGTCTTCTTTGGCACGAGAGGTGTCTTCTTCTTGCTGCTGGAAACTTTCTTACCCGGCGATTTCTTGGTTTTCTCGGCTGGTTTGCGGGCGGTCTTTTCTTTCGCGGCGACCTTCTTTATTTTTGGTTTGTTGGCTGGATCGGCGGTTTTGGTCTTCTTCGCCGGGTCTTTGGTTGCCTTTGCTTTCTGTACTTCTTTGTTGACCTTGAAAGAACCTGAAGCTCCGGACCCTTTGGTGTTGATAAATTGACCACTCTCCACGCCTCTCTTAAGAGCCATTTTAATAAAATGACTTGCTTTGTCTCCCACTTTGAAATGGTTCTTAACGTACTTGTCGACAGCCTGACGCGAGGAACCATTACGATCTTTCAGGGCGTGAAGGGCTTGTATGATCATTTCTGCATACTTAGGGTGTTCGGCCGGCTGTTTAGAAGCTTTCTTCTGGGTGCTTTTGGCAGACATGTCTCGTTATTGTCTCCACAGCGATAGCTAATGTTGGTTACTTGCGCAACTCTTTTCTTAAGTTGTTATAGCGGACCGCAGAGGGATCAGTTACTACTGATCGCGATAGATCTGTAACCTCTAAGACGTTTGCTAAGTTCTTTGAAAATGAGATGGATTGTAAACGTCAACTTAGGAAGACAGGCAGAGAGATTAACTGAACGAATAAGGAGATGTTGGGCGCAATCACTAATTTTTTGGTAAGCTTAGAGATACTAGTACTCTACTGTGTCCTGTGCAGCACTTGTGTTGTGTGTATTATCGCGAAAAACCTGTAACGGCGTAGAGTATGAGAATTATGTCTGTCTCATTTCACTAGTAACTAAAAAAGAAACAAGTAGAGACAAGGTAAGAAGTAGTTTATTGGCCATTAACTTTTATTGTCAGGTGGTGGCTCCTAAAGGAGCCGTTTGTGTTGTGAGATTGTCAGAACCGAGCTGAGCTGTTATGCACGTTCGCCCCGGATCCTACGAGCCAACTGGATATCTTTAGGCATGATGGTGACACGTTTAGCGTGAATGGCGCAAAGGTTGGTGTCCTCGAAAAGACCGACCAGGTAGGCTTCGCTAGCCTCTTGAAGAGCCAGCACGGCTGAGCTTTGAAAGCGCAAGTCGGTCTTGAAATCCTGAGCGATTTCTCGAACAAGACGCTGAAACGGTAACTTGCGAATCAGCAACTCGGTGGACTTCTGATAACGACGGATCTCTCTGAGGGCCACTGTTCCTGGCCTGTAACGGTGCGGTTTTTTCACGCCACCAGTAGCAGGAGCGCTCTTTCGAGCTGCCTTAGTAGCCAGCTGTTTACGAGGCGCTTTTCCTCCGGTGGACTTTCTCGCTGTTTGTTTGGTTCGGGCCATGACTGTGAAACTGATGTTCAGAAGATTAAAGGCTCTATGTGAAAGCTTGGCAATTTTTATGGCCGCGATTTATCAGGAGGCTGTCGCAAGCCGATTGGATATTTAAGAATTTATGTATTTCTGATTGGTTCGGCTTCGGAGACACCCTGCTTTGATTTGCATGCCTTACAATAGACAGTGGGGCGAAAGAAAATTATAATATTCTTTTGTTGTCCTTTTACTAAGAACAAATCTATGTAAACACAAGAAATAATGTTTCCCGAGAGGTCAGATTGAAGGGTATAGATTGAAAAGCAATTTCTGTTCTGCAGTGATTTAACATAGTACGAGACCTGTCCCTTTTTAAACCTTGACGATAATTCAGACAACCGAGAATGTCCGGTCGCGGCAAAGGAGGTAAAGGCTTGGGCAAAGGTGGTGCTAAGCGTCATCGTAAGATTCTACGCGATAATATCCAAGGAATTACCAAGCCAGCGATCCGTCGTCTCGCTCGCCGTGGGGGTGTAAAGCGAATTTCTGGACTGATCTACGAGGAGACACGCGGTGTTCTGAAAGTTTTCCTTGAGAACGTTATCCGCGATGCCGTGACCTACACCGAGCACGCCAAGCGTAAGACCGTTACAGCCATGGACGTAGTATACGCTCTGAAACGACAAGGACGTACTCTGTACGGTTTTGGGGGTTAGAATACACTGTGATCCCTGATCAACACTTAAACCAACGGCTCTTTTAGGAGCCAACAAATGTATGAAAAGCTCTGACCAAATACGTGATAAGAGAATTTGTTTTCATTACGATCATTGCCGAAGGTTTATACACATATGAACAAGACAACATACACCTGAAATCGATTCAGCGCTTTATTTACTGGGTGCGTCCACGCGAGTTTTTTCTTTTTTTGTGACTTTACAGCAGCGCAGTCGTTACTTATAAAGGGAAATTATTTTTTCCCGTCTAGATTAGCCTCATAGCTCTTTGCGGGGCGTACAATACTGTAAAGCTTTTGTCTTTAGTTAGTGAATAAACTGTTGCTGTACGTTGTTGTTGTCGCAGAATTAAGAGAGCAAGCTGGTTTGTGTCGTTACCGACGACGGTTTATAACTGTGTCTGTTTATTTTACGTAAACAGCTTATGTACTGAATGAAATCACGACGATCTCTTGTAATTTTGACGCAAAGAAAACAATATTTCAAGCTCAGTAGTAGCAGCAATGTTTGTTCCCGGTTGCTAGGAATGCGATGAATTGTGTACTCGTTTAAAAAGATCAGAAAGTTGTTCGATTGTCGCTTGGTATGTACCTCGAAGTTCGTATAAAAACCTGTTGGAAACAGCGCGAATGAAACCTGCATAAAAAGCAAACGCAATTTCAACTTTCATGATATAATCACATCAGTCTTTAAATTCATGTTACACCGAGCTAAACTGACCTAAGACTGGTTTCAGTTTCAAGCAATGTTGTGGTTGCTGTTGTTTCTTTCTTACATGCTATAGCCGAAATAACGCTAAATATGCTTTGGTATACGCATTTATGAACAAAACTAGGAACATGGAACCATGCAAAAACAAGTAGAAATAGCAAGTTTCCGCGAGACATAATTATTTGCGGCTAAGTATCCATCCAGTTATTAATCCCAAACTGAGACGGCGAATACTATTTGGGGGGTAGATTACAAATTTATATCGTGATTGGTCATGACTTTATTCTAGACTTGGTGGCTCCTAAAAGAGCCGTTTGTATTTATGGTTGTTGCCGTCGCTTAGTGTTGTTTCTTCTCTGTCTTTTTAGGTAGTAATACTGCCTGAATGTTGGGAAGAACACCGCCTTGAGCGATGGTGACACCGGCAAGGAGTTTGTTTAATTCTTCGTCATTTCGCACAGCCAACTGGAGGTGACGAGGAATGATTCTTGACTTCTTGTTGTCGCGTGCTGCGTTTCCTGCTAACTCGAGGATCTCAGCACTCAGATACTCAAGTACGGCAGCCAAGTACACGGGAGCACCGGCTCCGACGCGTTCAGCGTAGTTGCCTTTACGAAGAAGGCGATGGATGCGACCAACAGGAAATTGTAGTCCTGCCCTGGAAGAACGAGTCTTTGACTTGGTGCCCTGGGCTTTACCTTTTCCTCGTCCGGTCATTTTGTCGACTAACTCGTATATTAAGTTTCAGTTTAAGTTTCAGGAGACTGTTTTCCAAGACATAACTTCGGCCGCCATAATTTATCACGCGCGGACTGCGTTTCGTGGATCAGATTGCACCAATCAAAAGTCTAACATTGGCTCATAAAAAGAAATTCTAGCCTTGCAATTGTTCTCTTTGTGTCGATTGGCGGCACGCTCCATTGTTTACACCGAGAAAAACAAAACACCAATCACCGACGAGAACTTGCGATCCGCATATTAATTGATCCTATTGAATTTGGCAACATAAATAGAAACTGTGATATCCCGAATTAGCAAACTCGATTTCGAAAAGGCAGAGATATCTTTCTTTACCATGGCACCTAAACCGATTGCAGCTAAAAAAGGAGAGAAGAAGAGCGGCGGTAAGGCAAAATCCACGTCGGGCGACAGTACGAAAAAACGGCGATCGAAACGGAAGGAGAGTTATGCGATCTACATCTACAAAGTGTTAAAGCAGGTACATCCTGACACCGGAATCTCCAGCAAAGCAATGGGTATCATGAACTCTTTCGTGAACGATATCTTCGAGCGCATTGCTACAGAATCCTCCCGTCTAGCCCACTACAACAAGAAGTCCACTATCAGCTCCCGCGAGATTCAGACAGCCATCAGACTGCTCCTTCCAGGAGAACTCGCAAAGCACGCAGTCAGTGAGGGTACCAAGGCCGTCACGAAGTACACTAGTAGCAAGTGAAAACCATTCTTCAATACCAGATCTAAACAACGGCTCTTTTAGGAGCCACCAAATGTCAAAAAAAGCAATGATCAACACTCAACACGGTTTCTTAGAGTTTTCAATCGTCATTATAAACCCCGACACTCGCTCGCTCGCACACTTGCTCCCATTAAAACGAACAAATCATTCCTCTATTTCCCCGTTCAACTTTACTTTTTACATAAAAAAAAAAAACAACAACAACAACAACAACAAAAAACAGATAAAGGTTTTAAAAGATGATTTTTATGTAAGCAAGGAGAAAAGAAGAAAAAAAAAAGAAACAAATAAACGATTGCTGGGTGACAACACGCACCGAGCCAAACAGTTTCCGCAGGATCTCCTTCCCAGCGCGATGACCACTACACCACGCCAGAGAATCAACTGACGTAATTCGTAAAACAACGTTACTTAAAAGTGTTACAGGCATGAACAGGTCACTTCGGTACTGCACTTGAGAACAAGAGAACGGTTTACCAGGCTGCAAATATATATTTTCCGGGATGTAAGGGTTTTAATACTTCAAATCAGTTAAGCGGGAGGGATTCTGACTATTCAATATTGATGTTTACGGTAGTTTTCATTACCCGGATACCTGATAACCAGTTTCTTGACTAAGGTGCATGTACTGACCACTTCGAATAAAAAGTATTTATCTTATCTGATCTGATCTGATCTGATCTGATCTTATGGAGTGGCTTTTGTTTACTCTTTTAAGGCGTCTCTAAGCCGCGGTTCAAGTAACCTTCTGCTCAACAAAAACGAAATCAGTTTCGGCAAAGGAGAAATAAATACTGTGCTATAGGTGACGGTGACCTAAGGTCAACATACTAGAGGTGATATTGGTGATGACTTTACTTTATTTGGTGGCTCCTAAAGGAGCCGGTAGTTGAATAAGCGGGCGAGTTTTACTTGCCACTGACTTTCTTGTTGACTGTTTTTTTAACCGAGGCTTTGCTTTCTTTCGCTTTCTTAGGCAACGGCTTCTTTGTAGCAGTCTTCTTTGGCACGAGAGGTGTCTTCTTCTTGCTGCTGGAAACTTTCTTACCCGGCGATTTCTTGGTTTTCTCGGCTGGTTTGCGGGCGGTCTTTTCTTTCGCGGCGACCTTCTTTATTTTTGGTTTGTTGGCTGGATCGGCGGTTTTGGTCTTCTTCGCCGGGTCTTTGGTTGCCTTTGCTTTCTGTACTTCTTTGTTGACCTTGAAAGAACCTGAAGCTCCGGACCCTTTGGTGTTGATAAATTGACCACTCTCCACGCCTCTCTTAAGAGCCATTTTAATAAAATGACTTGCTTTGTCTCCCACTTTGAAATGGTTCTTAACGTACTTGTCGACAGCCTGACGCGAGGAACCATTACGATCTTTCAGGGCGTGAAGGGCTTGTATGATCATTTCTGCATACTTAGGGTGTTCGGCCGGCTGTTTAGAAGCTTTCTTCTGGGTGCTTTTGGCAGACATGTCTCGTTATTGTCTCCACAGCGATAGCTAATGTTGGTTACTTGCGCAACTCTTTTCTTAAGTTGTTATAGCGGACCGCAGAGGGATCAGTTACTACTGATCGCGATAGATCTGTAACCTCTAAGACGTTTGCTAAGTTCTTTGAAAATGAGATGGATTGTAAACGTCAACTTAGGAAGACAGGCAGAGAGATTAACTGAACGAATAAGGAGATGTTGGGCGCAATCACTAATTTTTTGGTAAGCTTAGAGATACTAGTACTCTACTGTGTCCTGTGCAGCACTTGTGTTGTGTGTATTATCGCGAAAAACCTGTAACGGCGTAGAGTATGAGAATTATGTCTGTCTCATTTCACTAGTAACTAAAAAAGAAACAAGTAGAGACAAGGTAAGAAGTAGTTTATTGGCCATTAACTTTTATTGTCAGGTGGTGGCTCCTAAAGGAGCCGTTTGTGTTGTGAGATTGTCAGAACCGAGCTGAGCTGTTATGCACGTTCGCCCCGGATCCTACGAGCCAACTGGATATCTTTAGGCATGATGGTGACACGTTTAGCGTGAATGGCGCAAAGGTTGGTGTCCTCGAAAAGACCGACCAGGTAGGCTTCGCTAGCCTCTTGAAGAGCCAGCACGGCTGAGCTTTGAAAGCGCAAGTCGGTCTTGAAATCCTGAGCGATTTCTCGAACAAGACGCTGAAACGGTAACTTGCGAATCAGCAACTCGGTGGACTTCTGATAACGACGGATCTCTCTGAGGGCCACTGTTCCTGGCCTGTAACGGTGCGGTTTTTTCACGCCACCAGTAGCAGGAGCGCTCTTTCGAGCTGCCTTAGTAGCCAGCTGTTTACGAGGCGCTTTTCCTCCGGTGGACTTTCTCGCTGTTTGTTTGGTTCGGGCCATGACTGTGAAACTGATGTTCAGAAGATTAAAGGCTCTATGTGAAAGCTTGGCAATTTTTATGGCCGCGATTTATCAGGAGGCTGTCGCAAGCCGATTGGATATTTAAGAATTTATGTATTTCTGATTGGTTCGGCTTCGGAGACACCCTGCTTTGATTTGCATGCCTTACAATAGACAGTGGGGCGAAAGAAAATTATAATATTCTTTTGTTGTCCTTTTACTAAGAACAAATCTATGTAAACACAAGAAATAATGTTTCCCGAGAGGTCAGATTGAAGGGTATAGATTGAAAAGCAATTTCTGTTCTGCAGTGATTTAACATAGTACGAGACCTGTCCCTTTTTAAACCTTGACGATAATTCAGACAACCGAGAATGTCCGGTCGCGGCAAAGGAGGTAAAGGCTTGGGCAAAGGTGGTGCTAAGCGTCATCGTAAGATTCTACGCGATAATATCCAAGGAATTACCAAGCCAGCGATCCGTCGTCTCGCTCGCCGTGGGGGTGTAAAGCGAATTTCTGGACTGATCTACGAGGAGACACGCGGTGTTCTGAAAGTTTTCCTTGAGAACGTTATCCGCGATGCCGTGACCTACACCGAGCACGCCAAGCGTAAGACCGTTACAGCCATGGACGTAGTATACGCTCTGAAACGACAAGGACGTACTCTGTACGGTTTTGGGGGTTAGAATACACTGTGATCCCTGATCAACACTTAAACCAACGGCTCTTTTAGGAGCCAACAAATGTATGAAAAGCTCTGACCAAATACGTGATAAGAGAATTTGTTTTCATTACGATCATTGCCGAAGGTTTATACACATATGAACAAGACAACATACACCTGAAATCGATTCAGCGCTTTATTTACTGGGTGCGTCCACGCGAGTTTTTTCTTTTTTTGTGACTTTACAGCAGCGCAGTCGTTACTTATAAAGGGAAATTATTTTTTCCCGTCTAGATTAGCCTCATAGCTCTTTGCGGGGCGTACAATACTGTAAAGCTTTTGTCTTTAGTTAGTGAATAAACTGTTGCTGTACGTTGTTGTTGTCGCAGAATTAAGAGAGCAAGCTGGTTTGTGTCGTTACCGACGACGGTTTATAACTGTGTCTGTTTATTTTACGTAAACAGCTTATGTACTGAATGAAATCACGACGATCTCTTGTAATTTTGACGCAAAGAAAACAATATTTCAAGCTCAGTAGTAGCAGCAATGTTTGTTCCCGGTTGCTAGGAATGCGATGAATTGTGTACTCGTTTAAAAAGATCAGAAAGTTGTTCGATTGTCGCTTGGTATGTACCTCGAAGTTCGTATAAAAACCTGTTGGAAACAGCGCGAATGAAACCTGCATAAAAAGCAAACGCAATTTCAACTTTCATGATATAATCACATCAGTCTTTAAATTCATGTTACACCGAGCTAAACTGACCTAAGACTGGTTTCAGTTTCAAGCAATGTTGTGGTTGCTGTTGTTTCTTTCTTACATGCTATAGCCGAAATAACGCTAAATATGCTTTGGTATACGCATTTATGAACAAAACTAGGAACATGGAACCATGCAAAAACAAGTAGAAATAGCAAGTTTCCGCGAGACATAATTATTTGCGGCTAAGTATCCATCCAGTTATTAATCCCAAACTGAGACGGCGAATACTATTTGGGGGGTAGATTACAAATTTATATCGTGATTGGTCATGACTTTATTCTAGACTTGGTGGCTCCTAAAAGAGCCGTTTGTATTTATGGTTGTTGCCGTCGCTTAGTGTTGTTTCTTCTCTGTCTTTTTAGGTAGTAATACTGCCTGAATGTTGGGAAGAACACCGCCTTGAGCGATGGTGACACCGGCAAGGAGTTTGTTTAATTCTTCGTCATTTCGCACAGCCAACTGGAGGTGACGAGGAATGATTCTTGACTTCTTGTTGTCGCGTGCTGCGTTTCCTGCTAACTCGAGGATCTCAGCACTCAGATACTCAAGTACGGCAGCCAAGTACACGGGAGCACCGGCTCCGACGCGTTCAGCGTAGTTGCCTTTACGAAGAAGGCGATGGATGCGACCAACAGGAAATTGTAGTCCTGCCCTGGAAGAACGAGTCTTTGACTTGGTGCCCTGGGCTTTACCTTTTCCTCGTCCGGTCATTTTGTCGACTAACTCGTATATTAAGTTTCAGTTTAAGTTTCAGGAGACTGTTTTCCAAGACATAACTTCGGCCGCCATAATTTATCACGCGCGGACTGCGTTTCGTGGATCAGATTGCACCAATCAAAAGTCTAACATTGGCTCATAAAAAGAAATTCTAGCCTTGCAATTGTTCTCTTTGTGTCGATTGGCGGCACGCTCCATTGTTTACACCGAGAAAAACAAAACACCAATCACCGACGAGAACTTGCGATCCGCATATTAATTGATCCTATTGAATTTGGCAACATAAATAGAAACTGTGATATCCCGAATTAGCAAACTCGATTTCGAAAAGGCAGAGATATCTTTCTTTACCATGGCACCTAAACCGATTGCAGCTAAAAAAGGAGAGAAGAAGAGCGGCGGTAAGGCAAAATCCACGTCGGGCGACAGTACGAAAAAACGGCGATCGAAACGGAAGGAGAGTTATGCGATCTACATCTACAAAGTGTTAAAGCAGGTACATCCTGACACCGGAATCTCCAGCAAAGCAATGGGTATCATGAACTCTTTCGTGAACGATATCTTCGAGCGCATTGCTACAGAATCCTCCCGTCTAGCCCACTACAACAAGAAGTCCACTATCAGCTCCCGCGAGATTCAGACAGCCATCAGACTGCTCCTTCCAGGAGAACTCGCAAAGCACGCAGTCAGTGAGGGTACCAAGGCCGTCACGAAGTACACTAGTAGCAAGTGAAAACCATTCTTCAATACCAGATCTAAACAACGGCTCTTTTAGGAGCCACCAAATGTCAAAAAAAGCAATGATCAACACTCAACACGGTTTCTTAGAGTTTTCAATCGTCATTATAAACCCCGACACTCGCTCGCTCGCACACTTGCTCCCATTAAAACGAACAAATCATTCCTCTATTTCCCCGTTCAACTTTACTTTTTACATAAAAAAAAAAAACAACAACAACAACAACAACAAAAAACAGATAAAGGTTTTAAAAGATGATTTTTATGTAAGCAAGGAGAAAAGAAGAAAAAAAAAAGAAACAAATAAACGATTGCTGGGTGACAACACGCACCGAGCCAAACAGTTTCCGCAGGATCTCCTTCCCAGCGCGATGACCACTACACCACGCCAGAGAATCAACTGACGTAATTCGTAAAACAACGTTACTTAAAAGTGTTACAGGCATGAACAGGTCACTTCGGTACTGCACTTGAGAACAAGAGAACGGTTTACCAGGCTGCAAATATATATTTTCCGGGATGTAAGGGTTTTAATACTTCAAATCAGTTAAGCGGGAGGGATTCTGACTATTCAATATTGATGTTTACGGTAGTTTTCATTACCCGGATACCTGATAACCAGTTTCTTGACTAAGGTGCATGTACTGACCACTTCGAATAAAAAGTATTTATCTTATCTGATCTGATCTGATCTGATCTGATCTTATGGAGTGGCTTTTGTTTACTCTTTTAAGGCGTCTCTAAGCCGCGGTTCAAGTAACCTTCTGCTCAACAAAAACGAAATCAGTTTCGGCAAAGGAGAAATAAATACTGTGCTATAGGTGACGGTGACCTAAGGTCAACATACTAGAGGTGATATTGGTGATGACTTTACTTTATTTGGTGGCTCCTAAAGGAGCCGGTAGTTGAATAAGCGGGCGAGTTTTACTTGCCACTGACTTTCTTGTTGACTGTTTTTTTAACCGAGGCTTTGCTTTCTTTCGCTTTCTTAGGCAACGGCTTCTTTGTAGCAGTCTTCTTTGGCACGAGAGGTGTCTTCTTCTTGCTGCTGGAAACTTTCTTACCCGGCGATTTCTTGGTTTTCTCGGCTGGTTTGCGGGCGGTCTTTTCTTTCGCGGCGACCTTCTTTATTTTTGGTTTGTTGGCTGGATCGGCGGTTTTGGTCTTCTTCGCCGGGTCTTTGGTTGCCTTTGCTTTCTGTACTTCTTTGTTGACCTTGAAAGAACCTGAAGCTCCGGACCCTTTGGTGTTGATAAATTGACCACTCTCCACGCCTCTCTTAAGAGCCATTTTAATAAAATGACTTGCTTTGTCTCCCACTTTGAAATGGTTCTTAACGTACTTGTCGACAGCCTGACGCGAGGAACCATTACGATCTTTCAGGGCGTGAAGGGCTTGTATGATCATTTCTGCATACTTAGGGTGTTCGGCCGGCTGTTTAGAAGCTTTCTTCTGGGTGCTTTTGGCAGACATGTCTCGTTATTGTCTCCACAGCGATAGCTAATGTTGGTTACTTGCGCAACTCTTTTCTTAAGTTGTTATAGCGGACCGCAGAGGGATCAGTTACTACTGATCGCGATAGATCTGTAACCTCTAAGACGTTTGCTAAGTTCTTTGAAAATGAGATGGATTGTAAACGTCAACTTAGGAAGACAGGCAGAGAGATTAACTGAACGAATAAGGAGATGTTGGGCGCAATCACTAATTTTTTGGTAAGCTTAGAGATACTAGTACTCTACTGTGTCCTGTGCAGCACTTGTGTTGTGTGTATTATCGCGAAAAACCTGTAACGGCGTAGAGTATGAGAATTATGTCTGTCTCATTTCACTAGTAACTAAAAAAGAAACAAGTAGAGACAAGGTAAGAAGTAGTTTATTGGCCATTAACTTTTATTGTCAGGTGGTGGCTCCTAAAGGAGCCGTTTGTGTTGTGAGATTGTCAGAACCGAGCTGAGCTGTTATGCACGTTCGCCCCGGATCCTACGAGCCAACTGGATATCTTTAGGCATGATGGTGACACGTTTAGCGTGAATGGCGCAAAGGTTGGTGTCCTCGAAAAGACCGACCAGGTAGGCTTCGCTAGCCTCTTGAAGAGCCAGCACGGCTGAGCTTTGAAAGCGCAAGTCGGTCTTGAAATCCTGAGCGATTTCTCGAACAAGACGCTGAAACGGTAACTTGCGAATCAGCAACTCGGTGGACTTCTGATAACGACGGATCTCTCTGAGGGCCACTGTTCCTGGCCTGTAACGGTGCGGTTTTTCACGCCACCAGTAGCAGGAGCGCTCTTTCGAGCTGCCTTAGTAGCCAGCTGTTTACGAGGCGCTTTTCCTCCGGTGGACTTTCTCGCTGTTTGTTTGGTTCGGGCCATGACTGTGAAACTGATGTTCAGAAGATTAAAGGCTCTATGTGAAAGCTTGGCAATTTTTATGGCCGCGATTTATCAGGAGGCTGTCGCAAGCCGATTGGATATTTAAGAATTTATGTATTTCTGATTGGTTCGGCTTCGGAGACACCCTGCTTTGATTTGCATGCCTTACAATAGACAGTGGGGCGAAAGAAAATTATAATATTCTTTTGTTGTCCTTTTACTAAGAACAAATCTATGTAAACACAAGAAATAATGTTTCCCGAGAGGTCAGATTGAAGGGTATAGATTGAAAAGCAATTTCTGTTCTGCAGTGATTTAACATAGTACGAGACCTGTCCCTTTTTAAACCTTGACGATAATTCAGACAACCGAGAATGTCCGGTCGCGGCAAAGGAGGTAAAGGCTTGGGCAAAGGTGGTGCTAAGCGTCATCGTAAGATTCTACGCGATAATATCCAAGGAATTACCAAGCCAGCGATCCGTCGTCTCGCTCGCCGTGGGGGTGTAAAGCGAATTTCTGGACTGATCTACGAGGAGACACGCGGTGTTCTGAAAGTTTTCCTTGAGAACGTTATCCGCGATGCCGTGACCTACACCGAGCACGCCAAGCGTAAGACCGTTACAGCCATGGACGTAGTATACGCTCTGAAACGACAAGGACGTACTCTGTACGGTTTTGGGGGTTAGAATACACTGTGATCCCTGATCAACACTTAAACCAACGGCTCTTTTAGGAGCCAACAAATGTATGAAAAGCTCTGACCAAATACGTGATAAGAGAATTTGTTTTCATTACGATCATTGCCGAAGGTTTATACACATATGAACAAGACAACATACACCTGAAATCGATTCAGCGCTTTATTTACTGGGTGCGTCCACGCGAGTTTTTTCTTTTTTTGTGACTTTACAGCAGCGCAGTCGTTACTTATAAAGGGAAATTATTTTTTCCCGTCTAGATTAGCCTCATAGCTCTTTGCGGGGCGTACAATACTGTAAAGCTTTTGTCTTTAGTTAGTGAATAAACTGTTGCTGTACGTTGTTGTTGTCGCAGAATTAAGAGAGCAAGCTGGTTTGTGTCGTTACCGACGACGGTTTATAACTGTGTCTGTTTATTTTACGTAAACAGCTTATGTACTGAATGAAATCACGACGATCTCTTGTAATTTTGACGCAAAGAAAACAATATTTCAAGCTCAGTAGTAGCAGCAATGTTTGTTCCCGGTTGCTAGGAATGCGATGAATTGTGTACTCGTTTAAAAAGATCAGAAAGTTGTTCGATTGTCGCTTGGTATGTACCTCGAAGTTCGTATAAAAACCTGTTGGAAACAGCGCGAATGAAACCTGCATAAAAAGCAAACGCAATTTCAACTTTCATGATATAATCACATCAGTCTTTAAATTCATGTTACACCGAGCTAAACTGACCTAAGACTGGTTTCAGTTTCAAGCAATGTTGTGGTTGCTGTTGTTTCTTTCTTACATGCTATAGCCGAAATAACGCTAAATATGCTTTGGTATACGCATTTATGAACAAAACTAGGAACATGGAACCATGCAAAAACAAGTAGAAATAGCAAGTTTCCGCGAGACATAATTATTTGCGGCTAAGTATCCATCCAGTTATTAATCCCAAACTGAGACGGCGAATACTATTTGGGGGGTAGATTACAAATTTATATCGTGATTGGTCA
>CAXIVM010002673.1:0-12862 GCA_964035705.1 Porites rus | reverse complement strand
GAATAAACCCGCCCAGTTGAATTGGACATCTTCTTTATAAGGGGGTCTTAGTCAAGAGTCTACATTATTCCTTTAGGACTGGATGCTGGCCCATCAATCTCTTCGCGCGGAACCCGCGGGTCGTTGCGTGGCTCGTTCGAAGTCGGCCCAGCGGCAGAAACTCATACGGTGCTCCGGCGCCAACTCGAAGCCCGGCGCCCGGTCGCAGTCCTGTCGAGCCGGGTCCCCACTGTGGTCGCAGTGAAGAGATTGAGGTCTGAAATCAGCCCTCAGCAAGCACGGCTTGTAATGAGTATAGAATGGATCTGGAAGGCATTGTCAAATCCCTGACACTTACAGTAGAGGTATTCCCACAAATGCTTTCACATCTTTCACTGTAAAACCAAATCATACCAAATCCAAACAACCTTTTAACTATACTCACCTCTTGAAGTGCTTCAAGGGCCATCCTTCCCGATCTAGACATTTTTTCTCTCCAGTGGCCCCCCTCCTCCCCCGCGTGTGCACGCTCGGGCGAGTCGGCCGAACCCAAACCGAACAAAGGGTTGATGAAGTGACCTAAGTAGAAGGACCCTACTGGGGTACCTATATAGGATAATAGATCTACATAAGGGTTCTTCAACACTCTGCTGGACACCCTCTTCCCGCGCCCCCGCGCAGGTGGTTACCCGCCTGGCGCAAGCCCAAGCCATGGCCAGTGCGGTTCAGGATGCGGAACTGTGGACGCAAGGGCTCGGAGAAGCGCACGACCTCGGCACTGAAGAGTCGGTGGGAAGACCAAAGGGAGCGAACGCGACGAGGTGTTTCATGTGCGGTCTGAAGGGACAAGGCTTTATCTTTGGAATCTGGTTGAAGGAACTATAACCTGAGGGACCTCTATTTTGGACCACCAAGCACCCCAAATATGGTCTTGTCCTATCAAAACAGAGATCTGAGTTCTAGGATGTTCTAGGTATAAATAATAGAAACATATCTTGTATTTTATTGCCCATCCATTTTACGCCGCCACCACCCAAGCTCCATCGCGGTCACGAAACCACTGAGCTCTGCTCCACCAGTGTGTCCACCTGGGTGAGACACCACGCCCAGCCGATGCCGCTAGGCGCAGGCAGCGGCTCCGGACGTAGTGGCTCCGCGCGCGCCAGCGAGGAGGAGGCGGAGAGCGCGTGAGCACTCCAGTGGGATAAGTCGCCTGGGATTTGCTGTCTATAGGAACCGGGAAAGGACTCTTCATCCCAGAAGGGGATTCACCCATATTCTTCCATGTCCAGTAGAGCAGTACTGCTCGTGTCATCTTGCAAGATTCACTCATCAGCCTTCCTTCACATCACTTCAAGCAAAACGATCGGTGCACGAGCAGACTATCGTAGAGGTCTGGACTGTCCACAGGAGAGTCTGTCTTTCTTTCCAACGAAGACACTTGGACGGACTGAGGACTGGGTCCGGAGCTTTTTCCGGCGGGAGCGGTAGTAGTAGGTACACCCCAATTGAGTTGGAAGACGTCACACTGGGGAATGTTGAAGACGTCACTGTGTGCAGACTGGTTGAAGACAGGTCTTGTCAGTGGATAGATGGACGCCAAGTCGTTTGAAAGATTGATTCATAAAGCCCTTCTGGATTTGAGCTGTGGCTAGGGAAACGTGTGAATAGAATGTGGGCAGCATGCAAGGTCTTTCGGACATCCTGCACTATTCGACATACTTCACGCAGTACGTGAGCAGGGCTTTTGCAAGCCTGATCAAACCCGTTTTGTGCTCTGCCGCATCGATACGTGCCAACGCCACGAAGGAGAACACACCCCACATCGATGAGGGAAACCATTCATGGTATCTGCCGAACTCAGGAAACATGTTCAATGACACACCACATGAGTTCATAATTTTCTCCTCATGTGTGTGCAGTCTTACCCTGCCACAGCCCGGGCCTAGAGTGGCTGGAGGCAGCTGGAACAGCGAAGTAGCACCCTCATCACTGATTGAAACGATCATTGAGATCTATCCATATCCAAACACAAGACACGTCCCCTGTTCACCAAGAGGAGTCCGAGTCCAGGCGGCATAAATGCATCAGCTGGAAACTTCTCCTCGTCAAGCGAGGGAGGTGAGGCAGCTATGAGAAGGACCACGTAAAGGCCACGTGAAGGAGGTTTTAGGCGGCTGAAAAGATATTGGCCAGCCTGGCCAGGTTCTTTTGGATCACCCAGTTTGATTGGATGTCTCATCGCATAATCTAGTGAGTGTTTTTATACTATATAGCACACAAAGCTCAAGACTGCGTAGCAGATCTGTCTGTTCGGAAAGAAGAGCAAACATTCCTTGCCTGCCCAACCGTAACAATGGCATTGCTCTGATTCAGCACAGAATCCTATACAGTAATTGTATCTACATATTGACCGTCCAGAAAGCCAGCACCCCCTTTTCTTCTGATGATTTCCAAGGCCCAACTGTTCAACTCCCTAGCATTGACGGGCCAAGTCCAGCAACTCCAGCAACTTGCCCAACCTCTCGATCTCTCGTAGCGACGAGTGCAGTGACGAGTGCTGCCTACTTAGAAACTTCAACCCACTAGGAATGTGCTACAAAACCGCCGCTCCAGGCAACCCAACATGATATACCACACGCGGATACGCGGTATATCTCTGGTGCACAATTCGCACAGTCCTGCTGCTTTCGAGCACGAAGGGCGCGGAGGAGAAGTCTTGTTGCTCAGTGTCTTCACAACGTCCAAGCTCTACATCAGCTTCTCCTCAAAAACCAATCGAGCTGTCTTCACCAGCGGCCAATCTGGGATTCTTCAGTTCTGACCCTAGTCGTTCACCCGAAAAGCGAGGATCAGTTCAATCCAGCGCAGTGATCCGCCATCGCCGGCCTTCAGAAAATGACCGCGTTGAAAGGACCATGTCAGGTTGCCGGTCTTCCGACCTTTCCCAGGAAGCACCCCATGCAACTGGGAAGGAAGCGCTGGCACGTTCCCGACCCGTCCAAAGTTCTTGGGAGTTTAAATGAGCCAGTTCCCGGCCCCTCGTTCGTTCGACCAAAGCACCTCCACAGCGTGCCCCCCCCAGGCTGCAACCCAGCAGCCCTCCGACCAGTTCTCGGTCGCCCAGGTCACGCTGCGCCGGCCAGGCGGATCACGGCCGTGCTCGCGGCGGTCAGGAGGCACGGTGCTCGCACGAGGCCTCGATCTGGCAAAGCCTGACCTAGAGATCAAACCGTTGCTTGCTGGGACCGGTCTAGAAGCATCGATAATCGAAAAAATAAATACCAAATATAACATCGTATACATGTATGCTTCAAGTTGGGTCTTCAAATTCCATTCTTCCCCTCTTTCACCCCCAAAACAAAAACACGTTCTTTGCAATCTTGAAAACATGGACGAAACACACAAATCCAATCAATCAACATCCGATGGGAACAAAAGAAACGTTAAAACATAAAAACACATCGCCTCCGATCCATGACCTCCCCCTGACTCATCCCTCGCCCCGCCTTCGCTCGAGCAGCTCGAGCATGGCCGACTGCGGCGCCACACCGCTGATGGCGACGGCGCGCGGCCCGGAGCGCTGGGGGTCGAAAGCAGCGGAGCCGTTGGCGCTCAGGGCCACGAAGGAGGTCGAAGTGTCCTTCTCGAAGCAGTAGAGCACGTGCTCCTGGGGGTGTATTTGGTGCAACATAGCAGCAGGTATAGCGAAGAAACCGCCCTGAGTTCTTTCGCTCAGCCCGTTCTGGGACAATGCTCAGATTTGGGCACCCCTGCATCCCCTGCCCACAAAAAAGAGACAGAACATGAAAATGCCACCTGTGCAACACCGCTGCTCCGCTCCTTGTGGTTCAAGAGCGTATATCTTCGCACGACCTCCACCAGCAGCGTCCGGTGAAAGGGCAAGGGCGCTGGTCGGACCGTGTACCCGAAGCAGCGCTGCACCGGATTGAAGGCCGAACGGGGCGCTGTGGCAGAGCCAGCCTTAGTCCGGTCAAAACAAACCGTAGTACCGTAATGCACAACCCCCCCCGGCACTGGGCCTGTGGTGGTTTTTAGGTGTTTTTTGTTGGATCTTCCAGTTATTCCCATGTAATTTCTTGGATCTTCTGGAAGGTTTGAACAAAAATCATCCAGGTGAAGGTCCACTCAAGACATCTTCCAGGATGATGAGGATGTAGGTTCACTCTTCCGTTTTGATCGTCACATGGAGAAGGTTTTTTGGGGAAACCAGGCGAGATGTGGCGCCTGGTCCACCTGGTGTCTTGTCACGGCTGCTTCTGAGCGCCCAGCTGTAGGTTGATTGATCCTGCCGAACCCGCATGTTCAGACTTCCGACCGTGCGGGAAGAAACACCATGGTTTGGCGGATTTTTTGTTGGTTTGGTTTGGTGTGAAAGACGGTGAAAACATCTAAATACCCTCTTCACTCAAAAAAACATATTCATGCCTTTGAATCAACTTCCTTCCGGTCCGACTCTTCCTCGCTCCGCGGATGACCACGGATGACCACCCCATCCGCGGTCCTGATGGGCTCGGTGACGGGGACCAAGGACTCGCCATTGGCGTTGTAGCGCTGGTCGCACAAGCCCACACGGATCTTCCCCCGCCTCCGCGTGCGATCCGGCCGGATCGGGAGAGGACATCGGGTGATGGCATGGCCCAAAGGAGTGACACAAATGACCTCTGTTTTGACAGGAAGTTGAACCAGGACCATTTTTGGGGGTGCTTGGTGATCCAAAATAGAGGTGACTGAATTAAGTTCTAAGTATAGCTGGCCTCCGAACGAACCAAGAATTCTGGAGAACACACTTCGACTGTACTTACTTGGGCCCACGACTTTTGGTGGAGCGGGGCACCCCATCGAGGACCCCCCAGGGACCGACAGCCGACAGCCGAAGGCCCTGCCTGACCAAGCTCTCAGACACCATGCGCAAAGTATTGCAGTCATACTGCATCCTTGGGTGGCTGGTTTCGTGAAAAGACCCTGGTGTTGTTAGTATTGCTCTGTGAGTCAAAACCTGGAGCCCAGCTAATCCTGGTGAGGTTAGTAGTGGCTGTTTTCTTTTTTCTGTAGTTGTTGCAGGTTCATTTGGGTTCCTACTCCTACCACACCCGCTCATCGTAAGGGATGCGGAAGCGACGAACTCTCCGTCCGCAAGAGCGTTTGCTTCGGGTGACCCTGGGAGATTGACCATGCCTGGTAATCTATTCGGTTCATGTTCGGTGGGAAAAAAGACGGTCAACCAACCCGGGCGGAGCTTCCTGCAAATTCTCGAATTCGAGGTCGCTTCCTTATGCTTCCTTCCTCCCCAGACCATCCATCGGCATCTCTTTGCCATTGGAGGTGATTTTGGTGGCCCATTCTTGCTCCTAGTAGATGTCCTTTGCTCCTATAGTAGCTTCTTGCTCCTAGCTCCTAGTAGCGATGTCCTTTGCTCCTTTTGTAGCTTCTTGCTCCTAGTAGTAGTAAGCCCAAGAGCCCCCGAGCTTGTAGCGTTCCTGTCACTGCGGGGCGGCATCTAGTCTCGGCACATCGCTTTCCGTTCCTCCGGGCCAACACCAACACCGTTGGACTGGTGTGGTCCTGCCGGTGACTGTCAACACCAAACGGCCAGAAGATGCGACATGTTATCAATTGACCACTTTTTTCGACTCGACACGCCAGGTGGTGTCTAACCCACTTGGTGATTCTTTCACCCACTTCTGCCCAGCTCTACCGAGTCGCAATGCGAGCCGCTTCGAGCTGTCGACGCTCCCGGCCGGCCGGCGGCTGGCAAACTTGGCGACACCTGCAGGTGCAGCGGCAAAGGTGTCATGGCTTGGGTCGTGGGTGTCCCCAAGATGGAGTGGTCGAGGGAATGCTCAGCAAACCCACTGAGTTACTAGGGGTGAAAACGTGTATCGTATATATTAATATGTTTCCTCAAACCAATCCAAGCACCCCACAAACGGGTACAGCCTTGGTTACACACCTTTTCCAAGGGAGAAGGATCACCACAAGGGCGTCTGGCACTCATGACTCATCAGTCAAGTTTCTGTGAAGGACACTCATCAGTCATCTGCAATCAATTCATCACTCCTTTTTTTTTGCAAGTCCTACCAACAGAGGTTGAAGAACCCTAGTTCGGCTATCCCATAGGTACCCTGGTAGGGTCCTATCAGGTCACTTAACCTCTGTTGGTAATTCAGCAGCTACTCACCAGTAAGCCTGTGGCACGAGTGGCTCCCAGTTCCGGCTGCGGCAAGCATACACGGCAGTCGCTGCGGCGGTTCAAGAGCCAATACCTCAGGCGGAGAATTCGGCTGCATGCGGTCAAAGCATAACTGACGCAACTGTGGATGTGTCTTTGTACCCCTTTATCCAACAAAAGTGATGGAATAAACCGTGGAAGAGTTCAAAATCTGTCCGTTTATTAATTGATATGTTCCAGCTTGATTGAAGAATTGGGCCTTTTCCATTGGGATTCAGCAATCGGATAGAGTTCCTTGAAAAACGGGTTGCTCCCTGCCTGACCATATGACTCAAGCATGTTCCAAAACCTCCTCATGAAGGGAGGCGGTTTCCCAGATCATGACCCTCCCAAAGTCTCTAGACATAAAGTGGTTGTATGAAAGCCTGGCAGTGTCAAGTGGATATCATATCGTTTCCAGCTGTGAAAAACACTACATTATATCATAATATCTGAATATATATACAGTCAGCTGTTGATGTGCCACGGGGGGTCGTCATATGCAATTGTCATAAAGAGCTTGTTGGCTTTCCCGCCCTTCAGCGCCCATGAGCGCTGAGCGAGCCACTGGGTAAAGAAGACCAAGCGCAAGGATCTAGGAGAGTACCTTGGTCCATGAGAGCTTGGACAGGAGAGCTCCGGGGCCGGCCAGGGAAAATCACCTATCGCAAAGGTATCACCAAAGAGTCCCCAAAGATAACATGGTCTTTTTCGTGGGCATCCGAGCTGGATCCCAAGATCACGATATATGACATGTAAGAACATTGTTTTGACAATATTAATAACTTGTTTTGACATTGTTAATGTATCTCCATGCACCTCTCAACTGTAAAACACACATATATTGATGGGATTGGAGTCCATGAAGGAGGAGACGTTGGAGGAGAACCTGGAACAAAGCCACCTCCTTTGCCAGATTTGCCAGAACATCTTTGCCCTTCACATCTTCATTGCTATCATGTTGTTCCCCCAAGGCAATGATGCTCAAAAGAGAGGCACGTGATTTGTTGATGGGCTGATTCTTCCCGATAGGTTTGAAGTCTATCCCAAAAATTCCAAGAATCGACACCTTGGACTTTGATGCTCATGCCATCTGCCAATAAACAATTATATCATATTGTATATACTGTCCGTATGCAAGTGGAATACTAACCTTTCAACTCTTCAAACATGGAAAGTCGTGGAAACTTAGTCCCTCCAGCAGGGGGGGGCGCCTCGAATTCGAGATGCACGACATTGCACGACCCTCCATGAACGGTTGCAGGAGCGTCAGCAAGAATTTTTGCTAAATCAATCCAGGGACCATTCATAGAAAACATCGACATGAGCTATTGGCAAAGAACACCTAGGATGTAAAATGATTTAAGCCATGTTCAAGAGAGTTCTCCTATTACAGTATGGATTTGGGGCTATCTCATGTGCATCCCCATCAACAACCTCATGCCGCAGATCCTCCCAACAACAAACCCGAGTCGACTTCTGCTCCCTGGGAGGTCAAAGGAGTGTTGGTGTCCCCCTCCAGTCTCTCCATGCTTCCAAACCTACCTAGGTTACCTACACTCCCTGGAACTAAAATGGAAGTAGAAAACCTGCCTGCCTTGTAGAGGGAAAATGGTCATCCAGTTGGAGGCCATGCCATCCACGTAACCATGGTTCGTTCCGTGCGATAAGTGTACACTCTGTGTACACTCTGACTCACTAACATGGACATAGAACATGGTCCCTTGGAAGACTACTTTCCTTTACAAACTGGTGGGTTTTCCACTTCCATGTGATGTGTTCGTCGGAGTGTAGACGCCACGGCATATCCGCCACGGCTATGCAATGGCCGCCTGTGGGTCAAAACCTGGAGCCTGGAAACCCTTGTGTGCCATTTTGTTCGATCAGCCAACTTGGAAAAATGGATTGGATATGATTGGAATCGGATTTTGGGTACCCGGGTTCTTGACACACCCATGAAACATGGATCATGCTCCGGCACAGCCGGAGAAGAAGGTGGTCTATCGTCTCTGTCGAGCCGCCAAGAGGTGAAACAAAGACGTCCGTCTCTGTATAGTCCAAAGACCCAGAGACCCTTTTGACCCAAAACTTGACCTCCTTGAACCTCCTTGAACCTCCTTGAATCGTGTTTTTTTGAACCTCCCTTGACCTCCTTGAACCTCCTTGACCCAAAACTTGGTCCCTTCAACTCCGGTTAAAACCGAGGTCAGGTCCTGACCTGTCGTGTCCCGAGATCAACCTCCGAGAGTCTGACGAACCTGTAGAGGTGACCAATATTCCTGGGCAGAATCGCCAGGGAGTCGGGGTGGTTTTCTGATTCTGACCCGCGGATCTGGGAGCTACTATGAGCTACTGAGCTACTGTATGTGTTAGCTTATGTTTGGGAACCACATGATTCAATGACCATGTTTAAAAACGTTTGGGAGGCGCCATGACCGACCTTCATAGACCGACCTGAAGGACCTCCCTTAAGTAGTCATATGTCTGGCCCGGTCGACTCGAGGTCTTTGCACAGGGTGTGTTTTTTCTCCGTGAAGGAAGAGGACTGGATGAACACCAGAAAACAAGCAAACACAGAAATACCATTGATATCATGTTGAAAGAGGTACTTTTTGCTAGCATCTAGCGTACTGCCCCAAAATTTACTGGAGTTCAAGAAACTCAATGGACATGGCAACACACAACACAAACATCTGCGGCCGGAACTCTGTGCCAACCATCAGACCTCTCAAGAGAAGCATCCTGTCTGGCTGTCCTTTCTGGACTACCCTGCACTACAATCCGGGATCTCCACTGGACACCCAAACAGGATGGTTCGGGTATATAATACATTATACCCTAGGGATCCACATACCTTCTCAGGAGGTACGACTGGGCCCGAAACTGGCGCCGACATAAATAGTCTCCGTCCTCACCGTACCTGAGGTTCGCTACGACTGGATCCCTAGGGATACAGTGCACGTGGTTGGGAGGTCTCCCAAAAATTACACAGCCCATGGAAAGTCCCATGGAACTAACATGGTTACGTGGATGGCACCACCTGTTTGTAGTGGATTTCATGGTCTTCCAAGGGGCCATTTTCCACTTCCATGTTAGTTCTAGGGAGTGTGTACTTGCTGGGAAAAAAGAGCACACACACACATCTCCACGCTGAAACGCTGTGTTTCAGCCTGCGAACGCCTGCAAGCCTGTTGAACCGTGTGAAATCACAGAGCTTCGGGGGGACCAAAGTGCTTTGGTTTGAACACCAGTTTGTCTGCTGAAAGAAGAATCATGGAGGACGCCAAGCAGAAGTGAAATGAACCCTGCAAACCACCAACCCCTCTGGGTCTGGTATGGTCTAATTATGTGCAACATGTTCTTATTTCTGGGACTTGGGCGAAGCCAAAATTCATCGCCAAACTTCTTATAGGACCCACCATGAGTCACCGGTCGCCACCCCGGACTTAACGGTCGAAGTGGCTGACATGGTCAAGCCTGGTTCCGTCTCCAGCGACACCATGAGCTTAGCGATCTGGTCGGCCTCCGAAGAAAAGGGTCCAACAAGGTCTAGCGCCTCCTCTATATGCATTTGGAAGTGTAGATGATAATCTGATAAGTGCAAATATTGGGTCTATATAGAATCAAGAACCTACAAACAACGTTCTGAACAAGGACCTCGGCCTCTATATATGTTCAGGTATGATTGCACTGGAAGAAGCTTGCGTGAAACCTGCATGAAACCTTCACCGCATGGTCAACTGGGGAAAATGGACATGGTCCGTTGTACCACGCACAAAAGAAGAGCTTGGGTTTTGCATGGTTTTGCACAGCTTAGTGGTCAATCTCCTTGGTCAACCAACACGTTTGGAGCGGGCTCCGGTCGTACCTCCTCAGGTTCGGTGGTATTGGCCCCCCTGTGGCACCCACCCCAGTCCCATCTTCGAAACGGAGGTAGGACTGGAGCCGGATAGATCTCATCACCTTCCCAACTCATGGTACATCTCAGAACCACCAACTCTCCAATCCCGAAGCATCTTCGGCGATGTTCTTCACCAAGTCCACAATCGCTCAGGTCGCTCGGGTCGTCGAGACACGGTCAGTCCACGGTGTGGAACCACTGTTTCGTCGCCAGTGTTAGGGCAGTTCAGGTCGGGTCACCGATGGTTCCAAAGGCAAACACCAGTGGACTGACTGTTGCACCTCTGGGCTCTTGAATGCCTGGGATCCGCTGAATCTATGGGTCTCTATCTAAAGCCAAATAATGTCGACATGGCTGGATGATGTTGGATGTGCCGAAAAGAAGCGATGGGAGGATCAACCAACAGATAGTGTGACAGGCTCATGTCTTCCTCAAGGCTGGCTAATCCCACCAAAGAAAGTCAAACAAGCAGGCATGGCATAAAATGGTTGACCTGGTGTTGCAGTCTAACATCCTCAAGAAAGCGAACCATTGTTTTTGTTTGTTCGGTACTGTAAAACCATGCATTGAACAAGTAAACACAACATAAACAAACCAACAATCACAACATTCCGGTGAGCCACACTTCAAAAGGCTCTCAGCCACAAAACCTTTCTGGAATGGATTCTCTGGTACCCCCAGGACAAGATCCGCGTGGAACCCAGACCTCGCACGTGGAACCCCGCTCGCGCGACTGGCACCTCTTTGCCCTGAACATTCACCTGAACGGGTCGTTCACCCGTTCCGACGCGGCACGTGGCGCCTCCGCAGTTGAGGGACCTCTTAGTAGTGAGGGTTCTCCCATGACCGATCACACCATTTTTGCTGGGGAAAATAGAGGGTTAACCTTCTTTCCACTCATGTTGGATTTGAGTGGTGAACAATCCCCCCTTATAAAGCTCTTTGCAGTTTACACTTTTTCTAGCGGCTAGTGCTGCTACGGTCTTCCGGAGACCACACCAACTTTAGTACCCGTCAAGGCGTAAACGCCTGAGTCAATCGACCTCCGAGTGCGGCGTTTCTCAAACTCGTGATCCTTCCTTCTCAGTGGATCCTCCGGGGGATCCGAAGGCGTCCCAGAGCAACATCGTGAACGAACGCGACGCGGATCGCGAAGCAAACGGATGAGATGAACTGTTGACCTCACTCATATTGCTGAAGTGCCTGTGGGATCTGCGAGAAGGGGCCAAAGTCCATCTGAGCGGAAAAAAGTAAAACCACATCTGAGTCCTCTGAGTTGAAAAAGGGGGGATTCATGATGTGTCTGGATGAGTTTGTACTGTGGATGAGTTTGAACCCGACATAAGATCGGACACATCATTCACACATGCCTCTACATATGGACATACAATATGTATACAATATATCATACAACTGGCCACTCCCCAGCTGAGGTGACTGTTTTCGATGTTCACGCAGCATTGCTCAGTACGACGCAGCATTTCGAACTTCTCAGTGAGTTGTTCGGATGCTTCGCCTCTGAGAAGTGCAAGCGCTTCTGATGCTTCTCCGTGGAAGTCGATCGGCCCACAGGGGCGTCTCCAGGTGGAGAGTCAAAGGCTCTTCGTCCACAGCACCTGAAGTCTGGTCCAGCAGCGCGGCCGGTGAGACGGACGGGCCGGCTCGCCGGGCTCTTGGGCCCTGAAAAGGTGGAGCTTTCTCCGTGGGGAAACCAATCCCCCCAAGAGGTTTTGCAGGTGATTGACTGGTAAACGGTTTGGGAGGAGTTCGGCACTGCTTCCTTCCAGAAGTCCGGTTGGAGCATTTGGGCATATCTGGGCATATATGGGCATATCACCCATACTAACTCTAGGATCCAAACCACGAAGGACTTGGCTAGTCGGAATGAGTGGTTCCAAAGACCTTAAAAGTAGACCAACTGAAACTCTGAGTTCTTACTTAGTGGTAACTGGGATCCACTACATATTAACCTCTACTTTCTGGAGAGCATTTCGTGTGCGTCGAACCGCCACAATCGCGATCCTAAACAATGTGCTCTTTATGTTCCTTCTTTTGCTTCTCCCATTTCCCTTGGCAAAGGAAAGCAACATTGAGACCATGCATGCTGCCCCTCAGCCCTGCCCCTCGGCCTGTGCAGGGTGCGACCTCCAAAGTGATATGCAACTGCGAGGGTTTCACCTAGGCTCCGAGCACCAACGGGTCCAACGGGTCCAACTCGTGAACGTCCGGGAATGACAAGTCAGATGGGTTGCATCGAGGTTGTACCTGGACCCTCCTGTCGGGGTGTCCTGGCTGGACTACCCCACACTACCTATGTCTTGTTTGTTTCGTCTATTCAGTCAATTTACACCATTGAACCTCCAAGGCTTTGGCCGTCCCACACGCATTTTAAACAGAGAAAAGAGATGAGTCTGGCCCGGCCTAACGCTTTATATTATTTTTTTGTTTAAAGGTATTTTGTTCTATACCTCGAATAGGCCGATTGCTCTGGCACGGGCCACCATATACAGTACATATGAAAAGTGGTATAAATAGAAATATGTGTCATGTTCTGAATCTTCAAGAGATTGCAAAGCTGTGTTCTTGGGGAGTTCTTCACCACCCGCTTGGACCTGGGGATCAAGGTCCAGCAGCGTTTCTCCACTTCGGTAGGATGAGCCCTCGTTTCTCCCACCCCTCATCTGCACGCGGCGATGTCCACATCTTCCCCAGGTGGAATCACCAAAGGCCCATCCAGGCTGGCCAGCCTC
>CAXIVM010002672.1:0-13000 GCA_964035705.1 Porites rus | reverse complement strand
GTCTTTCCCGCCAGGTCTTCAAGAGCAACTTGACGCGCCTCAACCGCGTAGTGGCGATCCTGGACACCTGGCGCGCACCGGAGCTGCAGAGAGCGGGTTGAGCGGACGCGGAGCAGCGGAGACGGGCTGCGCGGATGTGTTTCCTTTGTCTTTTTTCCGGTGGAAACCAAAAAAAGCGTTGGGTTTGAAAGGGCGGACTCCCAAAGAAAGGAGCCGTGTTTGCTACCAAGTCGTGGGCGTTGAGGACCAAAACGATTCGTTCGCCCTTCGCCTTGGAACTTGGAGTGACTTCTGGTGGAACCTTGGGGCTTGGACCGATTGGTCGGAGCAATCGCCACGGAACATCGGCTTTTTTCGAACGGTTGGGGGGTTCCGTCCTTCGAACTGGTCGACCGGGTCGAAGAAGGGACCACCTCGCGAGGTGGTCCAGCGCGGCCTCGACACCGGTGTCTTTTGTTTCGAAAGAACTGAGGATCCCATCTACCTCTCGAGGGTCTGGACGATCTACGAGCAGTTCTTGGCAAGCAAAGAGCAGGCGATGGCGGAACTTGTTGGATTGGAAGTGTTCAGAAAACCTGGGACACATGACTCTATCATATATACGAAGCTCTAGATAGGTTTGGGTTAGCAGTTTACTAAGGAGTCTCGCCACCCGCCAAATCCACCCGATGAACCTGCCGCATTCAGGGCGCGCCAGCGCGCATGATGCGCTGGCCCGCCTTCTGGGTGGTGAAAGGGGTGATGTTTGACGCCTTACGACTCAGACTACGAAAGGGGGAGCACGAGGACTGAATACCCTCTGGCAGAAAAGCCCTGCAGCAGGTCAGCTAGAGCTGTAAATACCTCATCCCATGCAGAATCAAAGGTTTCAAGCGGCTAGCTAGAGCGTGAGCCTCGGTTGCACCGAACATGAGCCTCGGTTGACATGCCTTCGTTCTGACATTCCTTCGGCTTCATCGAGTTGAAGTTCCTTTACCAATCAACGTTGGAGCATGCTTGGACGATGCTTCTTTTTTCATCTTTTTTCAATGCATCTGGGTGGGCACCTTGAATTCCACACCCCATCTTTCTCTCCTCCCGAATTGTTTTGTCGAGGGGGGTGAGATCGGCATCAGATCTCAGCAGATCTCAGCAGTGTCTGCTGACAGGTGCCGGTGACTTTCACCATGCCCTTCTCTGCCAATGAATCGCTGCAACAGCAGATCAGCCGGGGAGAGGCGGGATGGATTCGGATGGATGAGAGACCAAAGGTCGGGCGGGGCGGAAAAAGGATGGAATCCAAATCTTTGGCTCTCACATGTGCTGGCTTTGGTGTTCCACTTTCCTCCAACTTGTCAGTCTTCATCTCCGAAATCGGTGGATCTGCGAGATGGATTCCCTGGGTGTCTCATTTTGCATTGTGAGATTTCCATCTGAAGGGGGTGGCCATGGCGGCCATCATGGCGGAAAAGCACCCCGTTTCACTCACTCGTGGCCGTTCAATCAACGAGGGAGCTCGTTGTACCGGAGCTTTGTTAGGCCCAGTTTGGGCGCCACTTTTCTGCCAGCTTTCTCCCTAAAAATAGGGCTATAGCCTTGTCCTTCCCACCGAACCATCGACCTCACTAACCATCTCCTCCTCGGTTTCTTCTGCTTCCCGCGATGTGTAGGTGGGCATCTGGGAGATCACTCAGTCCGTGAGTTGCATCGATGCGCAGAATGCCATCGCCTACGACCCCAAGGACGAGGAGGAGGTGAAGCGCGCCATCCAGGAGCGGACTCGAGAGAGGTGAGGGGAGTTGGGAAGGTCAAAAGAACTGACGGGGTCACAGGTTTTTTGGTTGAAGCATGTTTCTGGAGGTGGGAGATGGGTGTGGTTGGTGGATGTGGGTGTATCCATGTGTATCCATGTGTATCCTAGTAAACCACTAACAGTCGGGTCGGTCAAGCAATTAGTGTTTTTTAAAAGAAAGGTCTGCAACCTACCATCATCATCCACTGTTAAACTGCTCATGGAATAGACCTTAAGGTATAGAGATACGGGTGAACATCTCACCTGTTCTTCGACTGGGCGTGCCCTTCACGGGGCGTGCCCTTCGACTGCAGGAGACGAGCACCTTTGAGCAGGTGAACAAACATGTGACCGATGTGATGGCCCGATGGATTGGTGCAACTGGGTCTGAAGTGGGTGGTGGATGGTGGATGGTGAAGCTGCCCAGACGCTCCGTGAACGACGGCCGACCGGTCCCTGAAATCAGGGATTTGGGGGTCTGGACCCGCTCCATATGAGGGTCCGGCCCCTACTTAGTAGGGTCCATGAGCGTCTGGGTGGGTGATTTCTCTGTTGGATTGGGAGCATGGTCCACCATTTTTTTTCTGTTAGGTGGTCGCTGAAAAAAAACAGAGAGAGAAGGCTATGACAGTGACCAGTGTTGCACCCCCCAAAAAGGATTTCCTTGCTCTAGCGTGTTTTTGAGGTGACTGCTATAGGTCCTATTTGGTTTCTCTTCCGCCATCTCTAGCCACTGAGATTTGGACCAACTGTGCTGCAAAAACCAGTTCTCAACGAGTTCTCAGGACAGCGGTTTTTGTGCAATGCACACTCTTTTTGGTATTCATCTCTGGATGGTATGACATGGGCAATCCACTGGAGGACCATGAAATCCCCGTGCTATCCACTTCATCCACGATCTTCCATGGATCAAACTTCGAGGAGTGTCTTTTTCAGGCACGACCGACCACGCAGGAGACCGAGGTCGGAGCCTTCCGGAGCCTTCCGGAGCGGCCATCCGTCGGAGCCTTCGGAGGGCGCCGGAGAGCTTCGTTCCGACCGACCGACCGTTCCGGCGGGGTGCGCCGAAGGGGGCGAATTAAGGAGGTGGTGAGCCTTCAATTCCAGCAGCTCATCAGCGTGGCGCGCGAGAGCCGCGCTGAGGGAGCTGTGGTGGTACCGTCCCGCCTTGAGGGAGCCGCAGCTTGAATGGGAATTGGGATGGGATGGAGTAACGTGCTGCAAGGTGGGGAGACTTGAGATCTTGGATTGGTAAAATGCCTGCAGTTTGGTCGTCTAGTAGAGATTTTCCCTCCTCAGGGCCTTGAAGAGCTTTGAGTGGAAAGGGTTTCAAGATCCAACATGATCCAACAACCTGGGCCTTTCTCTCGAAGCCTGTTGTGACTCTCTGTGACAGAGGCATCTTGCGAGAGTCTACCACTTTCTTCGGGGTCGGAGGGCATCTGCGTGTGAGTCGTTTTCGTCGTAGAGAAGTCGATGAGTCCGTCGTCTTCACCACGAAACGACCAGATGGGGACGTAGAGGCGTGATGATGGTGGTTTCTTGGATCAAATCCCTGACAACAAGAGCCCTACAAGAGCCCTACAGAGGTCAATACCCTTAAACACCAATCATTTTACTGGAGTTGGTCGGACCACAAAACCTTGATAGCTCCAGATGCTTTTTTGGAGCGGAAGCCAACTCTTTGCCAGCCTGCCGAAGGGATAAAGAACCAAAGGGATGCATCCGGGCAAAGCCCAAATCACCAACACACGCCACCCAAAAGTAGTGTTGACTGCTGATTATATAGTAACCCTCCTACCAGGACGGTTGGATGGTTCTGCATCTCCGGTCGGAGGGTTTGATCAATCAGCGGTGAACATGAGCGTGGTATTTGTAAAGATTTGTACAGCTAGCTTTAGTTTAAAGAATTGCCTCCACTTCATGGGCCATCGCCTCCAGATCTCGAGGGGTAGCCCCAAAGAAGCCGTGCAGGAAGATCTTCCCAACTGAGCTGAAACAGACCATGTGGAAGTGGAAGAAGGAACCAGGGCATTCAAGTTATGACATGGTTTATTCATGTTTAATATGACATCTGGTGGCATCCCTGTAGACTCAGATTTGGATTTCAGGCTCTGCCTCAGCAAGGAGGGGAGGTTTCATGGACCATCCGGTGGGCAGTTCTGTGCGGCGGCGCCGCCTACTTTGCTGGAGAGTTTGGCGTCCAGCTTCCTCGCATAGAGTTCGGCGGCCAAGAGAGCCTCCAACGCTGAATTGATGCATGCGCGGCTGACGTTTCATGCGTGGCTGAGCTGTGAAAAGGAGGAGAAGGGGTGGATTTGGGGCCCTGTCAGTTGCTAGATTGGCAGGCGGACAGATCGTTCTCCTGTAAGACGTGTGCCCTTATTTATCTTCTTTCAGGTGTGGCTCACCTGGGTTGATGCAGAGCATTGGGTGAATTGCCACCTGGGTTGATTTCGCAAGTTGTGAGTTGGATGTATCTCATGGACTGCAAGATGTGCCCACAGGATCAAAGATACTCATGACATCAGTGATGGTATTTAGCCTACAGAATCGTGGGGGTTAACCCTCCTACAGAATGCACATTTGGTAGTAAAGGGGTTTGGTCGCACGACCCCTGTGGTTGGGACGCCAGCATTTTGTAGGCAGCAAGAGGGTTGGGTGTACTTATTTAGTAGGGAAAAGAGAGTGCACGATTTGTGGGTTGGGTGTACTTATTTGGTAGGGGAGGTCCTTCATTTTGTAAGGAATCATGATGGATGGATATTCTAACAATCCTGCGTCCGGAGATCTAGCCTAGACAGGGGGCTGAAAGGGCAAAGGTGGAGGGCGGAGAGGTATCTTTGATAGGCAGGATGTGGTGGAACTTGGTGGATGTGACTGGGTCTGGCTGGTGCACCTGCTGGTGTGGGACAGGCCTACTGTACAAAGTCAGAGGCACAATCCCAGGCATTCTGCTTCAGTGTCGGCTTCTGCTGATGACGGGGTCTGCACGTGTTGTGCTTCGTCGGCCCTATCCTCAGAGTCTTTCTCTGGCATACCTGTCTCTTCCTGTTCTCATGCTGCAGTCTCGGGGCTACCCGAGCTGACATCGATCGCAGGGGAAGGGCTTTGCTGCGGCCAGTAACAGCCTGCTTGCGGGGGTCCAGGTTGGGGGGGAAGGTGCCAAGCTCTGGTTGGCTCCTCCATGCGTCATAAAAGTGAATCTTGTGCAGAGCTTCGAACTGGTATTCTTTTGCCTTATGTGCGGCATCGGCTTCTTGCCCTGGTGGGTAGCGACTGGTGCTTCCTACGCTAAAGCGAGCCCCCCCTTACCAGCATAGTGGAGGAGTCGCCAGGCATTGGGCTGCGCGCTGTCAGGGATGACGAGCCAGTCAGGCACGGTACGCCCATCGGGCCCCCCCCATATTGTAGAGTAGGGAAGGTGGCCAGTGGTATCAGCCACCTAAAGTATCCGGCGGAATCAGTCAGCCAGCCACCTGTCAAAGTATCCGGCGGAATCAGCCAGCCAGCCAGCAAAGTATCCGGCGGAATCAGCCAGCCAGCCACCAAAAGTACCCGGCGGCTGGCGGAATCAGCCACCTAAAGTATCCAGCGGAGTTGGCCGGTAGGCAGCCAGCAGAAGTATCCGGCGGAATCAGCCAGCCAGCCACCTATCAAAGTATAGCCATTAAGCCTAGGCTTCGTGGGGAGTACAGCCATTTGACAGGCGTCCAAAAGCGCGTCAAAAAAGACAGTCTTGACATGTCTTGACTATTCTTGACTGTTGATGATTTTCATGCGCATTCATCTTCACTACCGAATGAGTAGGCCTTTCCAGACCGCGTCCCATTTTGTACCAAGCAGTGACCTTGGCCCCCTCCATTTTGTATAATTGGCCTATCCCCTCCCTACAAAAAGAGTCCATTTTTTTTTGAGTCATTTTGTAGAGATGGGACGTTGGCCGCTGACATTTTGTAGTGATTTTTACTACCAAATAGGGACCCCGACCCCTCACCCTAAATATCAACGGGGATCTCATGACGAGCCGATTCTCCTCAGTGACTTTCAGGCTTTACACGTACCTCTTTGAGGACCTTCTGGTGAGTGGAGCTATCTAAGTCACCCAAGCAAGCTCCCGATGCATTGTATTATGATACCATTGGCATGTGCCTTAGACAACTCTGCTTCAGCGTTTGAGGAGCTAGTCATCGTTCAGCATGTCGACTCAGCATGTCGACGGCCGAAACTCAGCAGGTCGATTCAGCATAGCATCGGGTTTGAGGATTTCTTTGAGCCATGGGTCCTCGTCTTTGCCGCCACGCGAACGATTCTCGGAAGCGTTTCAGAGTGCAACGCATACGGAATTTGACCTCCGCGGATGATCAAACATGACGGCATGAGTTCGCGGGATCAGCGAATCAGCTGAGGCGGGATGCCACCTGAGGCATTTCGAACGGATAACTCGGGTACTCATCGGTGCTCCAGAACAAGTGTAGAACACCACCAGGAAACACCCTTTAATGATTTGTTGTTGGGCAAATTTCCCAGGTCCCCAAGGGGAGTCCTCATGCTTCGAATCAGATCGCTGTGCGCCAAAGCGCTCATGCTTGGATGCGCTGAGGTTGCGTCACCAGTGAACACTCTCGAGGAGGTCCGACTTGAGGAGATCTTCCAGCAGTTCGAGGACTAAAAAGCAGCTTTTCTTTTGACATCCTTTGATTACACTGCGTGGAACACATGGGTACAACTTCTGAGTAGGTTTCTTTCTTGTTTGACACCCTTGATTTATACGGGAATCAGGCAGAGCTTGCTTTTCCGATTCGCCGCAGGTTTGGAGATCAACTAAAAGCCCAGCCCCCATGTGTCCACTGTGACAGACCATCAATATCCGGTGGAGAAGAAGGAATTTGTTTCACAACGAAGAATTGCTTTTCATCGGAGTTGCAATTGGTTTCACCTTTGAAGTTTCCAAAGCTCCAATTGTCAGGAGCCACACACCAATGTGATGAAGGCCTCTCATTTGGCCGATGCCATGCAGCTGGCTGATATGAACCCGGAGTGCTTCAAGGCTTCAAGGGTACATGGGAGTCCCTGGGCCATGTTTGCATCTACTATTTGTACTGTAATTATATAGTAGTTTGATATGTCGAACCACAAGGAGACATGGAGTTTGCGGGCGCCGCCCAACAGTGGCTGTGTTCTTGCACCACTTTGCACGAGCTCAATGTTTGAAGCTGATCAGAAGCATATAGTTGCTCTTGCCATGCCACTGAGCTAACTGCAGGTGGAACAAATCCTTGAAGGCATTGGCAACCCACACGACTTCACCTTGCCAGAATTCAAGCAGAGGATGAAGGAGGTGGAGAACGGATGAACCGTTCGCCGGTGTTCGTTTTTCAGCGTATGAGGGCACGAGTGTAAAATATCTGTGTGTGTGTGCGAACCCTTTGGAGTCACAGGGGTTCCTTTGAACTTGTACATGTTTTTAAGCAGGGGGCAAGTCCTCCAGCGATGAACCTTGTCCAACGAAGCTAAATCGCTGGAGGGGAAGCGGACGGAGACGTCCATTCGTGTACTTGCTATGTTGTGAGCGTTGTAACCATCCTCCACTCGTAGAGGTTTCAGGCTGTTGCAGGATGATTCAGGTCTGCAGATGTGCATTGTCGCTTTCGTTGAGCTTTTGAAGTTTCAAAGATGTTTAGACCACCTTATACTTACACCTGTCCTGGTTCCTTAGGTTTTTCACAAAGGCTGGCGCGTGGCAAACCGCAATCGAGTCAAAATCTTGGGATCGCAGGGAATGAGTTGATTTAGCAGGAGGCACAGGAGGAGGCCCACATGAGGCCCGTAACGATATTGGCTCAAGCCATTTTGATTCAAGCCGTTGCTTGGTTAGAGCGCCGTTCGGTTTTGTGGCCGAGGCAAAAGCCTCGTTCGGCCTCGTTCGGCCTCGCGCTGCGACGGCTTCCATGATGATTCGGCAGATGATTGATTGGGGAACTTCTTTCTTCCTGGCATTTTTGGCTACTTTTTTGCAGTTTTGGAGTTTCTCAGTTGCCTACGATCTGACAGTTGAAGATTTGTTGCATGTCTGTTGGAAGTTTTGTTCTTTCCATGCTTTGCAATGCATTCTTCGCACCAAGCAGTTTTTCCATTCCTGTTTTGCGGTGCCCTGGTTGGGCATATTTGGAATGGGCCTGTTGACGATGTTCTGCCAACGCCAAGGTGCAAATCATCTTCCGATGAAAAAGCAACACCGTGTAAAGAAAACTGTTGACCCTGAGATTGCTTTAAGGAAATGTATCATGAAAGTGAACAGCTACCGTTTTCTTTTTGAAGCTAGAGTCATTGGTCAAAGACGCTGCCGAAGACCAAGATGCCGAACCACGCCCGTTCCAGTGTGATCACCAACCAAGATTAGTCTTGAGACAGGTTTTGTTTGTTGCCCCAATGGAACTTGGTGCATTGCAATTCCCTACTGCCAGCGTCGTGCTTTGACACACGCCACAGTTCAAGCAGAAGTGCGAATCAACAGAATGGGCTGGCATGATGCTGCCCTCCGAGGTGGAGGCGGCCGGACGTCCAGCCACTCCTGAGAAGCAGCAGTTGCAAGGACTCAAGTCTTTACTTGCCAGTTTTTCGTCACCAAGACGTGCTCAAAAGCAGACACCCCAAAGCGAAACTGACAAAAGCAAGACTGAGAACTTCCTCCTCCTTCCCTGAAAGAAACTTGTGCAAGGCGCGGAGAAAAACCCAGGCGATTTGCTTTCCAAGTTGGAAAAAATTTGTCAAAGCGGCTGATGAAGAAGGGTCAAATTTAAGCCTCCAGCACATACGCGTCCAGAGAGACCCATGCTGCACCTGCCGCAGCCGCCAAACATGCGGCCAATACAACCACTAAGCCCGACGAGCAAGGATGGACCAAAGTGGTTCGGAAAAACAAGCCTCGTACTCCGGAACCGGTTCTCAGCTTTGGAGGAACCCGAACAAACCAGATGCTGTGGGCTTGTTCCGTGCCATTATCAATGAACTTGAAGAAGGCGCCAAGCCGAGTGCCCAATTTGTTTAAGTCAACCTTGCGCAAGCTGATGAAATTCGCACGCTGCTGGCCGCGCATGACGTCGACTGTGGGTTGACTTTTTGTTTTGTCAATGGCGAGGCTCCCAAGGAAGCCAAGCCACAATGGCTCCATGTCACTTCAGGACATTCGCCACCTACTGTCAAATTTGTTCCTTGCCTGAGTAAAGGGGCTCCTGTGTCGCAACCAATCAAAGTCACTAAGATCACTAAGACTGAAACCCCGGCCTTGACGGAAACTGCAGTACTCAGAGTAACTTGTGACAAACAGTGTGTTAAAAGCCGTCGCCAAGCCCGCCAATGCATTTCATGTTGCGTGTGACAAGAAAGGGTTGTCTAAGCAAATCATTAGCTCCTATGGGTGGCGTCTCACTGCTGCCAAGTGTGAGGATCAATTCACCGCTTTCCTCAATGTCAACACCTCAGATAAAGCCCAATTCCTGCGAATCTCAGGTTTTGAAGGTTTTTTCATCGACAGCCTTGCAAAGCGTGGCCCAAAATCCTAGGTCGACTGGGTTGCGCCCTTGGTTGAAGAAGACCGTGTTGCATATACAGACTCCGCGTCATCAAAGAAGCCGACGCCCAAGGTCTTGGGTTGAGGCAAGGCAGGGGTATTGCGTTAGGGATTCGTGTGGCAGAGCGTCAGACTGACAGCGGGCCCAAAGCTGTGAACTGACTGGCAACTTGACGGAGTGCCTAGAAATGGGAGGCTCCAGAAGGACGACTCACAAATGGACTGAAGATCTCCCAATCAGCAAGCCGCTTGGCGACCGAGGCTGGGTTGTTCGAGCCGTGGCGCCCGACACGACGCCCTGTCATGTTTATGATTTGTCCAACACATGCATTATTTCGCACCTTGCGTCCACACGCGCACCAAAACGCTGCCAGCACGCCATCGCCAGAGCAGGGTGTGACATTCGACCTGCTTTGTCGAAGTGGTCTAAAGATGCTGGGGTCGTTGGGCAGCCGCCAGCCCAAAGTGAAATTGCAAAAACGCAGCTCGATTCACTACCCAGGGACAAGCAAGGTGACAGCAAAAGTCAAGACGAAGCCGGAGACGCAAGCATGGCTCCAGGTGAAAAGCGAGAGTCTGATACTCACGGGCTTTCTGTCGAGAAAAAAGGCCAAAGCCGACCATGCGGATTCCGCTGCCGAACCTTTTGGTTACAACTTGTTCGACTGCGGCAGCCAAGGGGACTGCGGCTACAGTTACAGGGCAGCTGCCGCAGCATATGCCCTCGCATCCGGTAGAGATGCCAAAGAGACAAAGGCAAACACGAAGGCCCTTGGTGCCAAGTCGCCTCTCGCTTGAAGAAGCACCAGCGTTACAAATCCTCTTGGTCGTCTGACAGTCGATGGACGCAGCAAACTGAGGGTGGACCAATCCCGACCATGCGCCTATGATGAGTGGATCGAGGCTTGTGCCCGTCCTGCGTTGGGTCTGCGGGCGACCCTTGTTGGCGTTGCAGCCAGATTACACGGCAGGCACCAGCGCCCTGATGAGGACCAAGAAGATTTCAAGTCAAGTTTCAGCGGACAAATGCTGCAAAACGTTTGACAAGCATCATTTGTGAAGATCATGCAGCACGGGGATTGCCAGTCGCCTGCTTGCCATCAAACAGCATAAGCGGCATGCTGTTGTTTTCTTGGAACTTCCAGTTGCGGCTGTTGGTAAGGGCGCCCGCAGCACTTATCGTCATATCTTTTGCAAAAAGTGCCAAGCCATTGCTGAGTCCATTGGCGAAATCGCTAAGTATAAGTGTCATGTCAAGTGCTGAGGAGGCGCATCAAGGACTAAGTTGATCGCCAGACTTGAAAGCATCGTTGCGGATCCAAATGCAAGTTCGCAGGATGTTGCTCTCGCTAACCATGCCTTGCCCTTGCTCAGAACTGCTAAGCCGAAGCCTCATCCCAAGCATGCTCTGCGCAAGATTAAGTGGCCGTTGCCCCACCGCCAGTTTGTCTTGTGGTGTCAGCTTTGTCACAAGTGTGATTTCTCTCCAGGCAAAAAAATTTGGCCCTTCGTCCAAATTGCTGTGTGTGCGCAATGACCAACGTGTTTTACAAAAGCAGTGAAAGAGCTTGATCGGGTTGCTCGCGAAGAATATATTCTACGTACCAAGCGAAGAATATATATTCTACCAAGCGTATATTCTCGTTCGACCATTTCTATTGCCACGCTCAATGTTTGTTCCTTGTCTGGTAAATGGGGTAATGTTTTGACGCTTGCCAATTCAAAAAATGTGGATATTTTGCGCCTTCAAGAAACACAGCTTAACAGGGACAATCTCCATGGCGTGTGGGGAACTGCTCGCGAAGCTGGCTGGGATCCGCGCCTTGCGGCCGTATGCCATAGGCCCCACTGCCAACCCTGCATTTTGATAAATGGCTATTTACAGCAAGGGGGGCCAAACCCTTGAAACCATTTTCGAATGGGCTGTGCCAGCACCGGTGACCACTGCCCTTGCATGGCCGTTTGCTTGATGCGGATGATGTGGCAGCCGTGTCCTCTATGGGCCGGATTGGAACCACGCATCGGCCCAATGGTGAGCGTACGCAAAATGTCATTGATTACACGCTGGCCACACGTGACATTGTGGTTGTGTCACGGACTCAAGTCAAAGGGGTTGCCGACCGCGACCTCATTTCCTATGAAATTGTAGTTAACGACGATGCGACTTTTTTAAAAGGGCCCCGGCGTGCCAAACTGCAACCTGTTCCTGTTTCTCAAGATTGGTGGGTTGCTCATTGGGGGCCAAACCAACCTGTTTTTGAAACTTGCCTTGAGCGATGTGACTCGTGCGGCGCTTGGAAAATCTTGAGCTATGTTGCTGAACAGTGTTTGGGCGCTAGTGAGAAAGCGCCCAGTCGTAGACATGAACAGTCAGTGCCTCAGATGGTTCAAAATAGAGATAGGTTCGAACGCTCACCAGTTGAGTGCTCGGTGCTCTGAACTTGTGCATATTAGTTGCTCATCTCTCGATTGTCCAGGAGTGGTCTTGCAGCTTGCCAACAGAATTGCCGAAAGTGATGCCACCCAAAGGTTCGAAGATTGAAAAGCTACAGTCAAGTTTGACTTGCGTCAAGTTGCTGATTGGGTCAAGGCAAATTGTGACAACAACAAGGGGGTTCCTTTTTAGTTCACAGAGTCCCCCCCACCCTCAGCTGCAAGCGCAAGAAGCAGCTGAAAAATGGAGCCAAGTGTGGAACCCTCCACTCCTTCCGCAAACAACTGCTCTTGAGACTCTTTTCACCGACCTGCCAAATTTGCATTTTCCTTGCCCAACACGTCACATAACTTGTCTTTCTTCGCGTAAATTAAGCCACGAGGCTGTGTCGAAAGCTTCCGGTCTTGACGGTCGGACCAGTCGTTTGTGGGATTTTTTGCCTCTAGCTTTAATTGGCTCGCTGGCTCTGGCGGGCATGCCTTGCTGGAGCTCAGCTGCCAGCAGCTTGGAAAGCCATCCGTGTTTCCTTGCTGGACAAAGAAGATGGGGGAAAGCGTCCCCTCGCTATTGCAACGCTAGCTTGGAGGGTCTGCGTGGCAGCTACCATGAAAGCGCTGCTTTGCCAATGGGCCCCGGCTGAGTTATGTGGGGGCATGCCGCACAAAGGTATCCATAACGTGCAGGTTCTGTACCATGACCTTGACAATTCCCATCACCCTGGCCATGGGGTTGTGGGGGTAAAAGCCGATGTCCGAAAGTATTTTGACTTTGTCAAAGTTGACACTGCTGTGTTGGAAAAAGCCTGGAGCTCCGGAAGGAGTCCTGCATATTTTAAACCAGTTTTACGTTTTGCAAGAGCGATGGTTTGCAGTCAGAGGCCATTTTGCACCTCAACCCGTGACTTGTTCCATGTCCTTGTTGCAAGGCTGTCCCGCGAGCCCAGCCTTACGCAATTCAATGATGACAGTTAGCATTCTTTTCAATAAAACTCAGCATCCTACAGTGAAACTTGCCATTTTCTTGGGTGGATGATAGGACAATGTGGTGCACCAAGCCCGACGCCGCGAATCAGGTAGCCAAACAATGGAGAACGCCCAAACTCCTGGGTTTGAGCTCCATCCTGACAAACTGGAATGTTTTGTTTCTTCTCAAAGCGATAGATCTAAACTCCAAACCCATGCCGCCTTGTTGGGGCCTGGTTTGTACGTTGTTAGGTCCCGTG